>WNNJ02000813.1:0-39738 GCA_012934845.2 Pomphorhynchus laevis | reverse complement strand
ATTTTATATTATTAATAATATACGTTATTTAATATTTTTTAAGAATAATAAATTTAATAAATTTTACAGGACCGACGTTCCCTTCAAATATTATGTATTATTAATTTTTTTACACAAAACAATATTTATTACAAAACATAACATACAGCGGGAATTCAACCCATTTCAAATATACATACTGTTTATGGTTTCTTCACAGTTACAAATTATCATTACAAATCACACTTTATCAACATCCTAGCGAAGGAACTGATGATTGTCAGTATTCCTTGTGTTTTCGCCGGTCTGTTGATCTTTTCTTGGGGAGGTTCTTCTTTTAGCTCGCAGTGTCATTGATACACACTTAGCGATCGTTGTTGATATTTTGCAACGAATTTTAGCCATGCAACTGAATACGATGCCTTTCTTTTAAGTGACATTATGGTTGCGATCTTTCTAAATACAATGTCGGCTGCTTTCCCAATGCCACCAGTTGTCGAGATTATTATCGGATGAAAGGACGCGTTTTCTACTTTAGTGATTCTTTCAGCGTATTTGTTGATTTTCCTCGATTCATGGTATTGGAATGGATCTGACATACGATCGTGAGCATAAGACGGAGCCAAAGTATTGTATATGCATACGTTCATGTAGGACCGGTCCGTAATATGTCCAAACAATCCTGTACATTTGATATCCGAGCGTGCATCTCTATCTCTTGTGGTCGTTGACTTTTCTAAGATGACATTAGCGGGAATCGGCGTAAGTTGTCGTTCTAATTGAACATCATGACATGTTTCCCGTAGCATGTTCCCCATCTCAATTGTCACTGCATTGTGTCGCATGAAAGTATGGCCTGCTGATTTGCACGAAAGTGCATGTGGAATATCGAAATCTTGACCACAATTGCATTTAGAGAGTTCGGATTGATTTTTCCAGTTGTATCTGGCAGCAAGGGCATCTTTGAATTCATTCGTGTTCATAAATAATTTATTGTCTAAGTTTCTTGGGTCAAACCAAGCTGAAGAGCCGATCCTACTTGCGTTTTCGATGATCGTCAAAAGTTCGTCGGAGGCGGATTTCAAATCATCTCTTACCTGTTGGATCCTATTTTGTTTATCGGCTTTAATTTCCTGGCGTATGCGATCCTGAATTTTTACGGCTTCCATACCTTCGATTTCCTGCATTGCAGGCTAGCTAACTGAGAGTGAATAATTGTATTCTTGTGCAGCGCCTTGACAGGGGTCTATTATCTTCAGTCTTCCATGTTTTCTTGGCATCGAGATTATTTTTTCAATATGTTCACTTCCAACTTGATAATGCATCATATCATGCAGTGTGAGGTTGAAAAGTAGCTCGCGTAGAGGCTCATACCAGGAGTCTTGTGTCTCACAAGTTCGTTTTATATACGTGAGCTTATGTTGTAGCGCTTTGACCAAGAGTAAGTATGACGCAAATGCTTCGTGATTTGTGATTTCATGAAGTCGTGAGTGTTCATTGCATTTCATCAAGATCGCCTCTTCGCATTTTATCTTCATGTATTCCTTTGATCCAATGAAGCTTCCCAAATAATTCACACCATCTGATTTGATTGTGATGTCCTTCAGTTTCGTCGCAGAAATTTCATCCAGTCTCGATTCGTTTTTGATAAGGAGTACGCATTTGGAAGGGTTGATATAAAAGCCGAATTTAGGACCAATTCGAATTATCTCTTTCCGTGTCGCTTCGAGATCAGTTATCGTTCCTACACAGGCATAGTCGTCCGCGTACCATTTTTGGATTGTGCCATTCGAAACGTTATGTAGTCTCGTAATTAGTGGCAGGGTGGCTAAGGCAAAGGCGGCCATTGATAGGGGGTCACCCTGTGTGAATCTCTCATCGGATCTTAGCGTTTCTCTACCAACTAATAGTTCGTTGGGTTTTCCGTAGGTGTTCAGTAAGATTTTCTCCATTGTGGGGCATGTATATTTTATGTTTGCCAACGCTAACTTTCTGTTTATGTTATTAAATGCGTTTCTAGCATCGATCAAGAGGATATTCATATCATCACGCTGCATGAATGCTTTTCGGATCGAGTGCACAGCAATTTCTGTCCCGCATTTCTGACCGACGCACAATTGAGTGTTCCCGCACACTGAGAGTAGATCGCCGGAGATCTGTGTGAGAATTACGCGTCCAATTATTATCCGAAGGGCTTAACCTATGGCAATCGGTCTGACTCCAGGCCTCTTATCTAACGGAATCAGACGACATGCTGTGTATGCTCTCAATCTGCGATGGTCGACTTCATCAGTGGCGATTTTGATTGTGAAGTCGTATATTAATTTGGTTAATTCTTCATATGCTTTCCCGTGTGCTGTTAAGAACTTGTGCCAGGCCTTCATGTCAACTCCGGAAGGACCTGCCGATCCGCTCATTTGTCTCGATGTTGCTGTTATATCTTGGGGTTGAAGGGAATCGAATCTTACGTCATGATGTTCCTTGGCGCCATGTAGGGTATTCTTCAATACGTATGCAGGATCTGCTGGTGCAGCGCTTGGGTGCAGCTCGTGGAGAATATTTCTTATGGATCTCTCTTTGAGCATCGAGTCAATCGAAAGAATACCGCCGGGCGGTCTGACTAGATATCTTGAAGCTGTTGCGAATTGCCCATTTTTCACAAAACTTATGATTCTTTTGGTGGCATCAATTTTCTTTTGGTTTTTGATAGTATCTAGCGAGGCCAATTTCCTTGCCTAAATGTATCGTGCTTCATTCATCAGCTCTTTACGTCGATTCATCTTCCACAGTTTGATTATCCTCTCCAATAATTTTCTAACGAGGCTTATTTTTCTAATTGCAAAAAATATTATTAATACATAATATTAATAATATTATCATATTTTATGTAATATTATATAATTATTAATAAGATTAAAAAATATTATTATTTAATCATATTTAATTAGTATTAATAATATACGCAATTTAATATTTTTTAAGAATAATAATAATTATTAATATAATTATTTTTTATTCAAACTTTTTTCCATTAATAATACATTATTTATTAGGTTCCCTCAAACGGGCCTCTATACATACAGTTACATTCATGTGCAATTAATAAATATATTTAAATAATATATTTATATATTTATATTAATAATATAATTTATATAATATAATATAATTTATATAATAATATATTAATATAATTAATATAATAAATAATAAATTTAATAAATTTTACAGTTCCGAGGTTTCCTTCAAATAGGGCCTATATTATAAAAAGATATCATTCTTGTGTATAAAAACTATTTTGAATCAAATAGTAAGCGAGACAGCTTTGTGAGTGCAAAAGATAGCTGTCGCAGAATTCTTGCAGGTGTAGTTGAGTAAGGTTCTTTACTCTTTCTTGCATCTTCGAGTGCCACTCTTCTTAATAATTTCAAGAGATCGTTACCGATTCGGCCGTCATGGACATGATTGCAGGAATATACGCTATTTAATAATAATTATTAATTATTATTGAATTATATCAAAGGATTTATTTTTTAAAAGTATGCAGTTCTATGACGACCGTTCGACTTATATGCTGTCATCATAATTTTACTGAAATAAAAACTATTTTTGATGTTTTACAAATTTAATCTTTTTAAATTTGTAAAATTTCAAATTAAATATTTTTGTATCCAAATAAAACCTGTAATATTTTACAAATTCAAACAAAAAATAACAAAACGCAAAATGTACGTATTCAATCAGCACTTGACGATAATTTTCAATGATGAAATGTAATGTACTGCTGCTGTTGGCTTATAGTACGATTTATGAAAGTATAAATTAGTGTCATTGCTAATTTATACTTTCACAAGTGTGCAGCAATTATTAAACACTTAAATGCAAGCATGAAAGTTTAAGAATGAAAACTAATTCATTAAATGTAAGTTAAATCGAAGGCTATACCGTCAGAGGATAATGCATCTGATGATGAAAGCGATAGATTTCAAAATCTTGTGATTTATTTTTCTTTGCACAATTAAAATTTTGATCTAAAAGTCTTAACAACTGCCACCATTCAATTAGAAAGTGATATTTAAACACCTCTAATTCAAATTAGTCAAATCGAATAAACCAGTGTATACACTATCTAAAGAATAACTGCTCATACTTTAAGGCAATCTCGAGCATTCTACATTCAGTCATATTAGCTGATTATTTATTGGATAAATCCACTAAAACAACTCTCGACAACGTACTTGATCTGGCCTTACTTGAAGAAGAATACCAGCGAAGTATATTCGGAACTGTTGAAGACTACCACATTATGAACAAGGCGTATACTTTAAATATGCTCAGTGCTCTACACTTATGTTATCTTACAAGCCAAAGCTTTTGATTATTGCAAAATAACTGTCTTTTCCATTTAATATTTTATATGTTTTTGTATTCGTATCATCTGGTCACATCGAGAACTTTGCAATCTAGTGGATTGCAAAGTTCTACTAGATCTTTGCAATCGATTGGTAACATAGGAGGTATCACTAGCACCCATAAAAAAACACAAAATTGTGGTAATTTACAAAAATAAACCAGCACATCGGTTGCAAACAATACCCGGAACTGAAACACAAATGAGAACTGAAACACAAAATACAAATTCAACTCACTGCGTATGTAAGTACTTGCCAGTATGTGATTTTATAGACGGGTCATATAATCACATCCATTATTATTGAATTATATCAAAGGATTTATTTTTTATAAGTATGCAGTTCTATCGAAGTTTAATCTAATGTAAATAACAATTTAAAAAATAGTTAAAAAAATCATTAAAAAATTAAAAAAATATTATTAAACTATAAAAATTACTATTTTAATAAGCTAGAATGCAAACTTTTAATTTCGGGTATAAGCCATCATCAATCACATTTGAAGATTGAGAAAATTCTTGACATTTAGTTTCGTAATTTGTTAAGAAAACGAAATCAAGGTATAATATATCCTTAGAATTTTTGGTTCAATTAAGCAAAACAAATGAATCCTTTACCAATTGACTGCTCGGTAGCAGAGTAATTCCACAGTGAAAAAATAATAATGAATTTTCCAAGTTATTACAAAATGAAAAACGGTATGTTAACTAAAAATTAATTAATTATCGGTAGAAAAGTGGTGCTTGGAATATCTTCCTCCAAGTCGTCGCTGTATTTTTGCTGTTCTTGATTTTCGAGAGTTTGTTGCAGTTCATTCTCATTTAGTTGATAATCTCGTTTTACAACTGCTTCGTTGTGATTTTGAAACGGATAGCGCTGTGTTTCAAGAGGTTTCCCTCTAATCTTGTAGTATCTTTCACATGTAAGTTTCTGTTCATCAAATCCAAAACCTTTAGGGCATCTTTTCACAAATGCACGTCCGTCCGGTGTACAATGAACAAACATTCCATCCTTTTCTGCATAGAAACCTCCATTCTTTACATTACTACATCGATTTTCGATATCTATAAAATACCCAAACATTAAATTCTCGTTAAAATTAATTTGAAATAATAAATAACAAAATTTTGTTTTGTTATTCGATAAGATTAAAATATTAAAATATTAAAATTATTTTAAGTTAAATTAAAGATCAATTGATTCCAATCTAATTCTATACTATCAGTTGAAAAATATATAATATAAAGTATGATATATTAATATAATGTATATTTTAATATATTACATATTAGTATATTTTAATATATTTAACACTATTGTATTTTAATTTATTTACTAAAAATTAAGATGCAAATCTGCATCAAATCTACATAATTTGATTCATTATTTTTAAATGGAAATTTTTGAAGGGCACATATGTCATAAAAATATATAATAATTGACGATGATGCCATGGAAGAAAATGTATTTTTTCCTGGTACGGAAAATGGTTTTATATTGATTTTATAATAGACCTTACATTATGATATTTTCCCATGAACCTATGGATCTATTTCCATAGCACATCAAAGTGTAATGTTTTGCTCGTTGCCCCTAAAGGTTTCCGTAGACTACTACTGAACGAACCTATTACCGTAGGACACCAAATAGGTCCCATTGACCTATTACCTTAGCACACCAAAGTACAATGTTTTGCTCGTTGCCACTAAAGGTGTCCATGGACTACTGATGTTAAGTGAACCTTGATTGGAAACGACTATTTTAAACTTTATAAATATTCATGTACCGCACTAAACAAAGTCAAACTTTTGTCATATCGCATTTTTGTTGTCAAAACCTAAGTGAACAATCTCATAATAATGTTTGTCAAATGTTAAATGTGATCCAATGTGGAAATATCAGCACAAACAAGTGTGCCGTACAGCGTAAAATTTAATTTAAGTATTTAAAATCCTAATTACAAAAAATGTATAAAACATTGAGAACTTAATAGAAGTAAAAACAAAATTATTATTGGACGCGTTAAGGAATAAATAGCATTAATTAGTAATTTGCAAAAGATTATTTATAAAATGTTTATTAATATACTGATCCAATACCAAAGTTTCACTTTCTGGTTATTTTAATTTTGTCTGCATCATTCGACTGGTCTACTTTATATTGAATTAAAGACTTTTTATTTAACATTTTAAAAATTTGATTCAAATCATTTCTGATTTCAAAAGAAATAATTGAAAAATTTGAAAAGAAATGATTTCAATACATTTTCAATAATAAAAATTTTATGCTTAACAGCAATTTATGTTTTTAATTTGTGTTGAAAATATGATATTCACAACTTACTATTGCAGCAGCAATCATCGTGTATTTTGTTCGGACACTCACAATAGTAACCCGGCGGATTTGCAGTACTAACACAAGGATGTCCGGCACATGGATTTGGTTTACAGTGATCAACAGCGTACTCACAATTTTTACCGTAATATCCAGGGGTGCAAATGCACTTATATTTATCTGAGCTATCGGAATCCGAAACACACTGCCCTCCAGATAGACAAGGATATTGTTCACATCCGGGTTTGACTTCTAAATAGAATTTTAATTAGAATTTTAAGTTCAATTTACAATGAAAACCTCTAGGTTTGTTGTTTACGCAAGCTAATGCGCTCTGATCCCAGTATTGACCGTCCTTACATCGTCTAACCACAAAGCTATCTTTTGTAAAGCATGTTATATAGGCAGTGTGATTAGTTCCAAATGGATGGTAAGTGCGCTTATCTAGCCTACCACCTTCATGAACAAATTGCGTAGAACACGGAACTGTTACTGCATTGTTACAGGATTGACCAACCAACCCGTGTCCACAATCACACACGTATGTGCCTACCTAAAATTTAAATTAAAACATGGATGCATTTAATAATGCATTTAATAAAACATGGATAATTCTTTAATAATCTGAAGATAACAAATTGTTCTACTCGCCTATTCATTAAATAATAAAATTTAAAGTAAGAGGTATTCATCGGATCAACGAATTACCTAATACGTCATAAACTAAACAGTTTATAATTCTAAACTAGTATTTTTTAACCATGAAGTTCTAATCGATAATATCCACGAATTTCGTCACAGTTTGTATTATAATTTAGAATATTATAAATTTATAAAACAAACTTATGATGCTATCAATTAGATAACGAAATATCAAGACTGTTTTCGAATAAAATGGACTTTGTTCAACTGAAATTTACAAAGCAGGGATTCGTTAACTCAAAGTGTCAGCTAATGACTTCTACTTTGTGTGTATTGAGTCAGTGATACCACATATAACGCTTGGTTACCGGATTTATCTAAAGTACATGGTTTGTCCTACAACCATAACCGCCATAAATCTGTTGGAAACGTGCAAACACTGAGGTTTCACGATAACCAAAATGAAGTGAAAATACGAATCATCACTCGTGGATAACTGATTGCGAGACCATTTCGTAAGTACGACTGATACTTACAACGGTCATTAAGATACAATATACAACAACAAACTAAAATCTTTTATTGCAATTCCCGTACACAATTACAATATTACAGAATATCGTACTGACCATTTAAAACTTACTGACTGCAGCTAATTACACGATATATAAATGACCATTAAAAAATATATATTTACTTAAGAAAATGTCAATTATTTAAAATATCAATTTGCCTAGTAAATTCCAATTTATAGAAAAAAGCTTTTCTATAAACGAATTGCTTGAACCTTCGCTACTCAAACAACTGATATAAGCAATTGTTCTTGGTAAATAGACAAAATTATAAATTATTAATGCCGCATTATAAAACCAATTACAAACGTTATGTTAATGATAAGTTATTAGTTTGGAGCAGCATTACATCCATTGATGTTTTAACCTACACATGTTCATTTGAACATTTCCTATTTAAAAATATTTACCTGTAAATATTTAAGCGATAAATGTAAGCGATAACTGTAATCGATATTAATCAATGGATTTAAACTCTGACAATATTTACAGTTTGGCTACCTGATTAATACATTTTCCAGATCCGCAATTATGCCCAAATTCTCTGCAGTAGTCAATTTTTTCTGTGCAATTTACTCCACTGTATCCCATATTACAGCGACATACATGCTTAGATTTCTGTGGACTGAAAATGCACTCACCGTTTGCGCATCGACTGCCACAAGACGAATCAACTAAATGTTTAATTAGAGAAAAGTCTAAACTGAATACGTATAAAGAAACAAAGCTTTTTTACTTATTAAATGCGAGCTGTATAGCTCGTAAAACGTATCCGACAATCATAAAAATGCATTCCAAGTAAAACGTAAGGGTGTCACACAACGCCATACATGGCGTTGTGTGTGTCCGCAATCATGCGACGCAATCTAGTTTGTATTTATTTGATGTAAAGATTATTTTGTGGATATTAAATTATTTTAAAAGCTTATTCCCAATACGCTATTTCATTGTTAATAGAACATTTCGTTGATCTCAACGATCCTAAAGATTCAGAGAATGGATGGGCAAACTTGGGAACTTCCGAAGACATATTGTCATCCTGCTCATTATAAAAATATCCACTTCAGATACAGGATTACCTAAAATAAACTTAATCAATTTGCGTGTATCAGCTTCAAATTCTAGCAGCGGGCCAGATGAAAATGCTCGGCGGGGCGGATCCGGGCACGAACAGACCGCTATCCATATATGGTCTAGGATGATTATTATCTGATAATTTAAAAAAAGCATGTAACTTCTCATTTGTTGCTTTATCTTATAGGTGGTACTGGCATATGTATATTTTATCGAAATACAAACATTGCTTCTAATAGAAATTCATAACATTTTAATCCACAGATTACCTTACAAACAATTCCCCAGATATACAAAAAATATATTTTAAAATTATCAAATCTTAAACTATAATAGCATAATTATAAATTAACTTACCGTAGTAATATTATATTGCATTATATTAAAATTGTATCATAATATTATTTTGCATTAAATTATATAATAATTTTATTGTATTATAATTATATTATATAATATTATTTTCTATTCTATCGTCTTATAATTCGATAGACTGATCATTCACATTCTACAATCACACAATAGAAGTAGCCAATGAATTTATTGGCATAACTATCGAATATTGTTTAATTAAAATTATAATTTGATAAATTCTAATACATGGTATATTATTTATTAATAAGTTTATATAAACCTGAATTCAAAAAGTTTCAGGTTAAGATATATTTATTTTTCAAATTTATGTAGATTCAGTTAAATGATCTGATTCGTTTAATTAGCAAACTGTCATTCCTTATTATTTAAACAAAATATAACCATAGAATCATATTATTCAATTAAATTATTTAATAGATTACAATAACTAATATTACAAGTCCCTGCGTTTGCCGGCGAAAATTGTTAACAGGGTGGATATTTTGCTGTATACCAAGCGATTCTTTTATGATGACGACCCTGATGCTCTTCAGTTCTACCCTATTACAGGTGTGCCTCAAGGATCCCCACTTTCTCCTATCTTATACCTTGCTGCCTTCATTGTTCTTCTCAAACCCTTTAAACGCGATCATCATCTAGTGGTAAACGCTGATGATTCCACATCCCTGTTTTTTAGGCGCAGGTGGAAAGATGTAGTCTCAAACATCAGCCGCTTCTTTTCAAAGTCAAATGACCAGCTACCCCAATCCAATGCTCTTCTCAACTTGGCGAAATCGCAGGTGGTTTTCTTTAATGATACTCCTGCGACTAAGAAAAAATTAAAGAGACTAGAACTCTTAGCTATATTCTCAACTAATTTCAAAATATGATTAATCTTTAAATAAATGGAAATATCTAATAATCTTATTTTGAAATCCCAATATGCTAAAACGGTTTAAGTAACAGTTAATTTTAATTATCAGCACATGAAATATAAAAGAGATTGAGTTTGTTTGAGATTTTAAGTGCTAACTAAATCCTTATAAATATTACTGGAAAATGTTAGTGTTGTTAGTTAAAATAACTAACAACCTTATTTTACAAAATGTACCTTGTAAAAACCAGTCGGCTACTAGAAGGTAAAGCAGGTTTTTAAGCGCCTACGCGGATTGGTAATTTTTCTCATTTACTATACATGTAATTTCATATTATCATATTAAGCAATATTATATTTTATATAATTTATTTAATATATTAAATATCTCGAATAATTCATACAACATGACGTTATTATATTATGAATGATAATCAAGATGGGTGAATTTAAATCAAAATGATAACAATCTTTGGTAATGATTAGCCCTGGCGTCATCATATAATAAGATTTTATAAATAATAAAGAAGTTGGTAAAACCATAGAAAAGAGTAAAAGAAGTAATAGTTATATATTCTAGCAAGTTATTTCTCTGATCTCTTCCGAGATCAGGCCACTCAAGCATACACCTACGCGACACCTTACCATTGAGCCACACAGAATTTGGCAAAGCAGGATATGCCATATAGCTGAGTTCCCAATCGTGGTACACGACTGTAGATAATCTCGACATTTGGTGCTTATGAAATCTTGATCTTTGCTCAGGAGACGCTGTCTAGAAAAAATACCAGTCCCAAGATGCTCAGGTACACTAGATGCGCATATAAACTTTAATTCTTAATGACAGACGTTGAACACGTTTTTAAGTTCATCTTTATTTCGCGTCATCGTGATATTCAATAATATTTAATCCAAACACTAATAATTCGATTTTTGCCTTCCTTTCGAACAATATATTACCAAGCTCATTAGACTTAAAATACAATTAGAATACAATGATCATAGGAAGTATCGAAAATTCTGGATTTAGAAGATATTTATCAACTGCGCCAAGAAAACAAGATAGAATAACGGAGTTTAATTTTTACGGTTTTAATGATTTAGAGTCTATTAAATTTCTTTTTTCTAATTACCTTTTCTCAAAAATAATATAAATGAATGCATTACTGATATCTTATTATCAATAAGATATTATTGAATATCTTACTTTTCTTATTAAATATAATATGAAAGAATAAATTATTGATATTCAATAAGATATTATGGAATATCATCATATTCATTAGGATATTTTTTCGTATTAATAAGAAAAAAAATTTCAAAAACCAAATTGAAAATGCTACTTACTAAATCCTTCAGGTACACATGCTTTTAGAGCATCGTTAAAGAACGTAGAAGGTGCGCAAGGTAACCGTATTGGCACACCATATGATGCACATGTAATATACATAGAGGGGTTGCGCTTGTCGGCAAACATCGGAGCCATGTCATATTCGTTGTATTCACAATTTTCAAAATCACTTTCGTCGAAATTAGATGATCCCGATACCCGATAATAATCGTTATCAACGGTTTTATCCGTTGATTGAATATTGTCTTCTGAAAAATCGTCTGGATACAATGTTTCAAATGTCGGCACACTTTCTTCTGATGTCATTGGTAGGTACATTTCTTCAACTATTGTTGTTGGGAATTGTTCATTAGTTTGTTCTTTATTTTGTTGTGGTAAATATGGTGGCGACATTATTGTATTGCGATCTTCAGCTTTGATATTTTCAATTGTATGGTCGTAGACTTTAGAATCATCCCCTTCTGCATTTTTCAAAAGTTGCTTCTGTATTTGATCATTGTAGTAGCTATACGGCTTTTCCATATGATCACTAAAATCGACTTGATTTATGCGACTTGATTCATATTTCTGTGGATTTATTGCTCCAGTATCATTGTTATATTTGACTTGATCTACCGCCGGGTATCTATAGCCAAACTCATTCGCAATGCTTTTAGGATCTGTGTGCAGTTGTTTTAATGCTCCATCATAATCAACCTGCTTTTCTGCTGTTGGAAATTCGTACTGGCTTGATATTTGAGTGTTCTGTAATTGCTTCGATTGAGGCTCGGCGAATGTTGCTTTTTCTTCAGCATTAAAAGGTAATTGCTCAAATTTTGGATGTGTAAATTCCGATAATCGTAAAGGTTCTTTTCTGTAAAGCTGGCCAGACGGCTTATTAAATTGTTCTAAGCGTTGCTCGTTGATATCCATTTTAACAGGGTGCTGAAGTTGTTCCTCAAATGATTGCTTAATTAGCATTTCAGGATCTTGTTTTGATAAATCATCTTTAACTTGATCATCATTAATAAACGAGGATGGTAGTGGATAGTAGTCATTCATATTATCGGGTATCCCTGCATATGCGTTTCGGTAATCGCTGTATTCATTCCGCAGATCCTCTTTTCCAGCATTCGACTTATCGTTGATAACAATTCTCTGAAATTCATCACCAAAACCTTTGTAGTACTGTGACGGCTGGGCTTGATTATAATCTATATTTTGTTTCAAATTATGTGGATGTCGTCCTGTATTGTATGTTGATGACAATTGCTCATTCACATTGTTAACTACGCGCGGCTGCATTCCATAATATAGCGGACTATGCCAATATTCTTCAGGATTATATATATCTTTGCGTTGCTCCGGCGCTATCGTAGTCTGGAAACTTTTATCAGTCTGTTCCTCGGCTTTTACTATAATCGGTCTATCAGCACGTGAACGTTCAAGCCCAATATTTGACTGTTCTGCCTGGTTTTCTGTTAGTTTATCAGTAAATTGTGGTTGTTCATTGTTGTGGTGAACAAGTAAGGGTGCCATTTTCTGCATATGTGATTTATCACTATAAATCGAAGGTAATCTTATAATCGGCTTGATATCATCAGTATTTCTTACTGAATTATCGCTAAATCGGAATGCTGCATTATTATACAATTGCGATTGGACATGGTTAGTTCTTGGCAAGCTGCGTTTCGAAAAGTTGAGGTTGTTACTAATGTTTGGCTGTAATAGATGTTCATTCACCTCAATTGTTGGCGTATTTGCGGCTTCATCGCCATCTTCAGCATATGTAAACTCAATCCGATAACACGTTACTAATACGACGAATAAAGTGATATGCTGCATTTAGAAATGATTATAGACCAGCCAATTAAAATTAATTCTCAATATGGAGTGTTGTCGTTTCACTCATTTGTGAAATAGTAGTAATAAGTAATCACTCTTTGGTAACATCAAAGAGTTACCGATAATGGTAACAACACCCGTAAAGTAGCATACACAACTGACGACAAACATGTGTCAATTTCAAATGTTTGAACATATTACCGATTTGAGTAAGCAACTTCATAAAACTATACATATAAATCAAAGTAGAAAAACGATGAACAAAAACAAAAACAATTCATTGTTCACAACTTAACGTATATCCATTTGCGTGCAATTTTAGCAGCAGGTGTTGATTGTTAAAAAATTTCAATTCGATAAGCCACTTTTAATGGCTTGAATTTAATTTTAAAATTAAATTAGGTCATGATTATAACGAACTAAGGAAATACGTTGATGATTTTTGAAGTAAAAGGCACCTTTATGGTTCCACTATCCGTATAGCATAAAGAGTAATTAACGCAAGTAGCGCAAATAATATGAGTAAGATAAGATTAGATATAAGATATATCTATATTATATATAAGATATTAAATATTAATATAATATATTATATTATATATTATACCTATATTATATATTTTATTATATAAGATATCTGAAATAATAAGATATGATAAGTTAAATAGAGCATGAAATATTTGAAAAAATATGATAATGTAAGATATATTATATCTAATATAATATTTATAATATTAGATATATCGTATTATATAAGATATCTGATATAATAAGATATGATAAGTAAGTTAAATAGGATATGAGATATTTAAAAAGATATGATATGTAATATATATTATATTTCATAATATTTATAACATATTATATATATATCTTATTATATAAGATATCTGATATAATAAGATATGATAAGTAAGTTAAATAGGATATGAGATATTTAAAAAGATATGATAATGTAAGGTATTTGTCTTTTTATCTTTTTATCTGTATTTTTATCTTTTTATTTGTATTTTTATCTTTTAAATATCATGAGATATTTAAAAAGATATGATAATGCAATGATATTTGATAAAATAAGATATAATTAAGTTAAATAGAACATGAGATAATAAAGATTTTGTTAACAAATATATAACTACTAAAAAATTTTAAAAAGAAAAACACAGAAAAAGAAAACAGAAAACAATGTCAGTCCGGTCGTTAATAGAGTCTTCTTTGTGTCACGGCATCAGGTACACAGGGATCTGAGCCTTCCAGCCAATCCAACACGCAACTCTACGACTAAAGCACCCGGGGCCTATAACTCCCTCGAAGAATCCAATCGAAGCGGACTATGCTCTGTAGTCGCGAGATGATGAGCATGAGAAACCTTAGTGTTTGTTCTGGGGGACGTCCTCTTGAAAAGACTAATCCCGAGATAGCCAAAGTACTCCCGAGGCGCACTTTGGTTTTCCAATTCAATGACAAATGCAGGGCCCGTTTCAGGGCCCACCTAGCTTTCTTCAGGATACTTTTGAGTCTATCCAGGTCAGATTTCGCTGACCAGTTCACCGTAATGGTGAACCACAGGTATTTTACTCGACTTGTGAAGGTACGGTGTAGTTGAAGCTGCAAAATGAAGGAATGCGCAGAGAGTGCAAATCTCTTAAGCTCCTTTTTGGTGGCAGAGGTGCAATGAAAGACGACCACCTGCGATTTAGAGGAGTTGAGAACACGATTGAATATGGATAGTTGGTCTTTTAATCTTAAAAAGAAACGGCTAATGTCAGAGACTACATCAATTCACCTGCTTCCAGAGAACAAGGTTTTGGTATCATCAGCGTATACAACAAGATGCTGATCGCGTTTAAATTATTTGTAGAGTATAATGGAGGCAGCAAGATACAAGATTGGAGAAAGTGGGGATCTTTGAAGCACTCCTGTAATAGGGTAGAACTGACGTGCACCAGGGTCGTTTTCATAGAAGATTCGCTTGGTATACAATATTTTCACCCTGTTAACATTATCGCAAGCAACCCAAGGCACCTGAGATAAAAGATATCAAAAAGAATGGAAATGAGGTCAAATGCAGCAGAAAAATAGAGAAAAACAGCAACAGCAATCTGATGGCTGATATCTTGACAAAATTGATGCACCACACCTATTGCTGAATAGATCGAGCGATTTTTTACGTACCCATGAAAACCTGGTGGGATTAAATTTCGCCTACTTAGATGGTCGCGGATTTTACTCGCAAGCGCTTTTTCGTAAATAGAAATGAGGGAGTTTTGAATCAAAATGGGCCGCAAATTTTTAAGAAACGAAATCGAATTCTTTTTCGGTAAAAACACATATCGACTAATATTTATACCAGCAATATCAGACGTTGGCTAATAGCATTGTGATGCCGACCTCCTTTCTCTGACTGTCTGTCAAAAGCTGACAGACCCGAGTGGAGAGTAGCGCGTGGGGTCTGGAGGTACCCGGAAGTAAGCCCCAAGAGTTTAGGATATCTGTGACAGATAGATCCCTACTCCTGAAGTCACACAAAAGCGGGATTGGCTGGGGAGATTGAGTGGCTCCATAATTATGTATGGATCGTGACTTCTCTACAACTTTGTCAAGGCCTATGAGACCAATACAAAGCAAAGCTCTATCCTTCCAGCAGACAAACTTCTTGAATATCTTCCAGGAGGAAGACTGAGAAGGGATAAGATGAGCAATACTTGCCCTATCCATGCTGATCTGGATACTATATCTGGAGCTCCGGTATTCATTCGAGAGGGCCTGTCTGGCGGAAACAGAGAGATTGGGAAGATGTGGCATTTTAGCGAGGATCTAGAGATTTGTTGGAGTTGGATTGTATATGCAACCTTTATAGGTAGTCGAAAGCAACGCGGTAGCTTGTGACGAGAGGTAGGAATTAAATTCGGTCAAACTTTCATTACCAATTCTAAGGAGTTTGATAGCTGCCTGAAAGAAGGCTACTTTGACGGGATCAAAGTGAAACCTTCTTCTAAGCAACGTATATTTCTCATTCCGCCAGCGAATAAGGTCGTGAGATGTGGTCTGATGTTGGCCCGACTGCTTAGTACAGATTAGTTTCAAAATCCACTTCTTATGAAGCAGTAATATGTCGAGGAGAGAATTAGTTGTTAATCAATGAAAGGTGGGGGAAGGTGGTTTGTGAATAATATAGTCGTTCCTGGCTATATAATGCAGCACTCCGCGTTTCTGCGGAGTGCTGCATTAATCCAACGACTAGTTCTCTCGTTGAAGACACCAAGTAACATGTCATAACCGCTACCATATACGATCGAGGAGGTCACGGTTCTTGTGAATTTCTCCTGCCCGGATATAGATATCGGCTATGCTGATGCGTTTAACGTTTTTACAGAGTGATATATCTAAACAAGACAGGGCTAAACAAGAATAGTTTAATAAGAGGGATGATCTAAAGGAGTTCTTCACTAGAGTTAAAAGACCTCGAGATGAAGAGGAGTGAGGTGGCGTTATGCACGGAGTATAGTGGGTATAGATGTGGTAAGGGATAAATCGAGTAATGTCCTGGGGGAGACGGATAGACCGCGTATCCTGAACGAATATAAAATCTGCATTTCTACCAGATAGAAGGCTAAGGGCATAAGCACCTCCCGAATTCAAATGAAGGATATTCAGTGAACAAACTCTTGATTACATTGCATTGTGTTAAGTTAGCTGGAGTTGACTGCGTCCTCCTAGTCCGAACCGGAGGTGAGAAGGTTGACCTTCTCACACTCATCCGGACAAGTTAGAGACACTTACCCACGGGTGTTATCTTCATTTCTCGTCGTGACCCCATCTGCCAATCTTCATAGGTGTACATTCCGCTTGGTAATAGACATAAGAGGCAGTCTTGGAAGAAGGCAGGATTGGTTTCTTGGAAGAGGAAGTGAATCTCCTCTTAGAATTCATACTTGATTTTGCTCTCTTCTTTAAAGATTTAGCAACAGGAAGATATATTATGGAAGGCTTAGAGGGTGTATTTGCTAAACTGGAAATCAGTAATTCAATCGATCGAGTTGTTTCTTGTTCAAGTGTTCTAAAGAATTTAAACATTTCGACCATATTAGGTCTAGATGTATTTTGCCGTTAAGGGGGATAGTAGATATTATTCTTCACTGTATGTCTTCTCATATAGTCCTTGAATGCTAAACATCTTCTTGACCACGCAGGATGTTCAAGTCCGCAATTAATGCATTTTGGGGCTAGTTTGCATTGAGTGTCATGGACGGATTCATCAGATCCACACACTCCGCATTTCTTCATCCTACCACAGGTGGAGTTTCAGTGTCCTTACATGTGACACTTGTTACAATGTGGAAATGCAAGATTGTCCGTACTTGCAATTGTAAAGTTTAGATTGCAACCCATAAAAGGATTGAATGCTGCATTAGACAGTAGATGGGCATTGTCCTATTCAGTATTTGCGAATGCAATAGGAAGAGTTTGATCGTTTTTGTTTTTAATAAATCTAATGTTTTGAAGGGAATATCTTCTTTTTCTAGATTGGGGATAATATTAATCTTTACTGGCGACATAATAATAATTATTATTACTTTATTTCCTTTACGGGAACAATTTTCTTTGAAGAACTTAGCACAAGAGATGGCTAAGTCTGAGCATACAAAGGATATCCTGTAGTAGTTATTCATCACTTTTGCAGAGGTTAATCATAACTCTATTAGGTTATGTATTAATAAATTTTCTCAGAAATTCGTTGAAATACTGGTTTTTTATTGGAATTGTGGGGTAATGTTAACCAGATTAAGGAGTTTCTTAATCGGAGGAAGCTCCTTCATTTCACGATTTAGAACAGTAAAGTTGTTAACCTTAATTTCTTCAGTTTGCATTTAAATTATAATTATAAATTATTATATTACAATCCTACAATTATAAAATAAATTATATGATTAATAAATAGACAGTGAATAGCAACAGTATTAATAACAATATCTATGACTATCAATCAATATAAAATATATAGTTTATAGAATTTACACATTTATATGTACTGGATATGGCTGAAAATAGTTATTTGTTTGTCGCTATTTGTATGTAAAAAAGTCATTGGAATTTTATCAGTAACCATCTTAGAATCTCTTTGGATTTGTTATTATTTTTTATTATCCGCAAATCAAAATAGTCAATTTGATACCTAGTGTATATAGTGGTAAACGGTTAAAAATCTAAATCGTTTTGTCTCAATAAAAATAAAATATTGAATGTCTATAATGAAAAAGAATTAAGTTTAGAATTAGGAGGTCATATTCAGATGGTAATTTGATTAGAAATGATAATTTATAATATTTAAATAAATTAAGATATAAATAAACTGTAACATATTAAAGTATAAAAGTTTATTTTCTTTAAATTGATATCACAAATTATTAGGATTAGATTATGTAGCCAAATTAAAAATTATTAACAATATAAAAATAAATAATTCTTAATTATAAAAATAAATAATATATCATTAACAGGATAATATAACCAAATAGGATTCTTTCTTATTTATTTCTAGTTTGGATCTGTTTATCAGTTTTGTTTCATTATCTTTTGAATTTTGTATATTTATATTTAAAATTTGCTTATTTTATGCTTCAAACTTCAATTTATATTAATTTTTATCTTAATGAGTAAACAATCAATAAAACTTAACTATACATTTATTAATTGGAAACAACATATACTATTTCTTTGAAAAAAATGACATTAAACTAGTTTGCTTCATTGCTTTTTTGTCTACACCGGCATCCGGAAATTTCTTGAGTTAATAAAAAAAAGCTTAAGACGTTTAGAGATCAATAACATTTTACAAATTTATACCTTCACATTGCCAAGTGATTTGTGTCCGGTGGGAATATCCTTCTAAAGTCACGAGTGATTATTTGCAAATTTTTTATTTTTTATTACCGGTTCAATGTTATGAATAACATCATTATCGTTAATTTCAACGTCGCTTTCCCATACCTTCTCGACTACTAAAAAGCTATCGAATACTATTTTGTTTTCGATGATTTAATTTTCATAATTGACATTATCACTCTTTATACAACATAAAACAAATACCTTCAAATCCATATTCATCGATGCTTGTACGATTGACTAATTTACGTCGCTTGTTTTGTACAAATGGTTCAATATTATTGTCGGCGTTATCTACAACAGATGGCCTAGCGTCATGGTCTTTACAGTTTAATGTGCTAAACATTTTTGTATTGATCGATGTCACTGAGGCATTTTTCCTGGAACGTCGTGCTTTTTCACGCTTTGTTGTAGCGTCATTGCTTTTCTGAGTTGGGACTTCTGCTTCTTTTGATGGTTTCACTTTAAATTCCTCTACAGTACTCATTGGCATTTCGTCATCATCGTCTAGATATTTACAAAATGATCAATTTATTGATTATATTTAAATTAATTAATTTTTTAATAAATTGAGTTAACATGCATTTCTATATTTCATTTTAATAAAAAATTATTTGTTAATAATTCTAATAATTGATTATTTACAGTGATATTTTAAGAAGTAAAATAAATAAAGTAAATATAAATAGTCGTCTTATTGACGAAATTTATTTCGTCTAGATTGCATTGCTAAATCAATAACATTTTGAATGCATAATCTCTGCCGTTACACTTTAAAAAATATAAAAAAGCTAAAATTTGTGCATTTTTATATTTGAAAATATTTATTCATTCTTTCATATAGTTTTACAGGAACGAAGGAATTATTTTTATTCGAAACATTCACATGAATTTTCAAAACTACTGCTATCATCTTCAGAAAAATTATAAACAGTTTGAAGTTACTTGAATATTTTGATGGTAGTAACTATCGAAATATTCTGAATTTTTAAAATGATTTCTTCGTTTTTGAAATTATAAAAGTTAATTAAAATTTACAAAATTAAAGGTGAGTGAATACTTTCTCAAGTTGTAGATAATGTGGAATACAATATAATAGCGTGTACAGTATTTCTGAGTTTTTCGAATAAAACTAATTTCTTCGTTTCTGGAATTATAAAAGTTGTAATTGAAATTTACAGAATTAAAGGTGAGTAAATACTTTGCTAAGTTGTTAGAATACAATATAATAGCGTGTAAAGTATTTCTTCGTAATAGAAGTTGGTATGCAAGTTAAGTGTGATGGGTTCACAAAACATCAGAGTAAAAACCAAAGTAAAACATACACTTTTGAATCCATTGGAAATATCACAAGAAGGTGCTGTTTTAGTCATATTTCAATATTTCATATTTCGATATATGTGCATGCAGTAATAGGTTGATTTATCAACTGTTTGTAAATTGTATTTCTCACGTACCATTTGAAGTCAAAATAATTAAGGAAAAAATGCCATTGTGTAGGTACTAAACTGATGTTGATTTTCTTATAGATTACTCCAAGATTTAGTGAAAATGTTTAATATATTCTTTTAATCTAATTTGACTATAGGAAATCAAATAATATGGAATCATGACAAAGTCATAGAATTACATAATTTAGATCAAACTAAAAACATAAAATGATTACCTGCCGCGAAAATATCGTCAAATAAAGTTGATTCTTTAGTTTTCATACTGTTTGTGACATCGCTTGTATAACTTTTAACCGTTGCTAGCGGTTTCAAGTTAATCTTGTCATTTAGATTTTTCATTAATTGCTCAATTGACATAGTGCAGTTCATATTTCGATCTATGTAATGATGACGACACAATCAGTGAAATATAATTTCAAAATTTTGCATTTTTTTAAATTCTAAATTTTGTAAATCACAAACAAACGCTTTGTTTCTGATGATGAACATACAGCGAAATATAAAAATAAATAATTGTTTTATTGATAATGTGCTCCAAAATTGCAACATTAAAACACCGGATTAACATCATTATTTTTAATAATTTCTATGGTATTTTCCATTTATAATTGAAGTACCGATTTCAAGTTTCCTAAACCGTTAAAGATTTATACGCATTTCATATTTAATTGAAACTTTTAGTGTGCGTCCATGTTAAAAATAAAAAAGAAGATAAATTATTTTAATAATTATTTAAGTAATTGTGATCTTGCTTTCTTTAATTTAACTTATATTTCATTACAACCAAAAATCAAATATAATAAAAATTTTGATGATACGTTATATATTCTTAATATTATGATATTACATTTGAAGTGGTTATATTTTATTGAAGTTGATGATAAGTTGATGATATTCAGAATAAAATTATATTAAAACTATATTATTCAATACTTCAATACATTAAGAATTTGATGATATTCAATATGAAATTGAATATCAAATTTAATACAGCTGTATTGTATATGTAGTTGGTGTTGAAGAGATTAAATCGATTTATAAAGAAACGTGAATTTATAAAAAATGAGACGAATTAGTACTAAAAGAAATGACTAAAGGTGCACGCCTGCAGTGCACAACGGAATGACGTGACATGCCGATGTGATCCTAATACATCTGCCGTCTAAAGTAGTAGCAGCATCTGCACTTAGTTTAAACTATTTTATGACTTTAAATAAAAACAATTATAAAAAACATTCCAGTATTGTGAATGTTACGACGATTGCCAACTGTTTATACTGCTTTGCTAATATATTCGAGTAATAAGGACTCAATCGCATTTCAAGCGTCTCGATTTTAGGTTACCGTTTGTTAAGTTACTCATATGTAAAATTGGGTAGAATATTCTAACTATTTTTGGATATCAAATATATATTGACCTACATTTAAAATATAGTGTGGATTGACGTATTTAGTGAGGAAAGACCTCTCTGTATTTTATTCAAACAAACTCATATATTTAGCAATAAGAAAGTTAAATAATCGAGTGAAATTTCACTCGATTATTTATACATCTATTAAGTCAATATGTAAAGAATTATTGGAGATGGATAAAAGAAACGAGATTAGAAAACTACAATGTAATTACATTGTAATTGCATAGTAATTACATAAATTAGCTTCAGTAATTTTCTGAAGATGCTAACAGAAGTTAGCAAAATATCAGAAAAAATCCTCTTTTTTGATTAAAGTTGATGATAAAAATCATTCTCAACAAGAAAGAGCACTAAATAGTAATCATAAAATTAATATCACTACACTAGCGATTGTAATAATTTGAAATCATTAAATACCAATTTTTGACAATGAGCTTGCCTCTTCCTGTTAAAAAGAAGTAATTATTTTGTGAATTGAAAAAATCATACAACCGTGGGTAGTCGCGTATCAGTTGCTTTATCGTTTAAAGAAGATAATGTAAACAATGCGCTGGGTTGCTTTGAAGTTTTACATCCTGAGAGTGTTGATATATCGTCACAGTTCCTGATATAAGTACAAGCAGAATTTGTTTTGGTTTAAATTTTTGTATTGTTTTTATATGCATTGAAATTTTAATTCATTTATTTTCCAGTTTGGTCGACTAATATCAGTTTGAATTCTAGCTGCTCAATTTTAGAATTTAAAAATTAAGAAATAATCTCTAATCTATTATATTTGATCTTTTCAAAGTTATAATTTTGATCTGGAAGAATTTGACAAATTCAATAATTTAGAAGTAATTAATTAAATGTACAAACAAAATTATTTCCGATGCAAACATCAGAAATATGAAATATCAGAAATATTACTGCATTATTCGAATGTAGTAACTCAGTTATTTATTATAATATTTGAACTAGAAAATAAAAAACGAAAGAATATAGTTTAACCATAAATGAGACAGAATATATGAGACAAATAGTGTGGAATAAATGCCAAATATAGTTATACATGAAGAGATACAATATAATTTTTCGGTTCTTGAGCTACATTATTATTTTAGGTCTAACGTGTATTTGTGTTATGTTCTAGATGTTGACAAAGGCTTCTTCCGAAATTAAAATTAGTTTTGGATTTATAAATTTAGAAATAGTCTCAAACCTATTATATACTTGGTAACTTTGATCATTTCAAAGTTAAAATTTTGATCTGGACAAATTTGACAAATATAAGAATTTATAAACTGCTAACAGCTAAATTCGTCTTAAGTATTAATTGACAAACTCTTAATTAAATGTTCAAAAGGGTTGTACAATCCTTTTGAAGTATTTAACTAACTGTTCAAAAGATTTGTACAACCCTTTAAGTATTTTTAAGTTGTAACTCGAAATAATTATATTTAATTCATCTAAGTTGTTTCATTTAAAAAAATTCCATAATAGAAATATATTCAATAACAAATTAAAAATAACTGATATTAACACATTAACTTTTATATTAAAAATTTAATTTTAATAGTTTTTGGTCGATCATTAATTAAAGATAAATCATTAATTTTAATTAATTATTAAATTAATTAAGTATTTTTAATTGTTTTTGGTCGATCATTAATTAAAGATAAATCATTAATTTTAATTAATTATTAAATTAATTAAGTATTTTTAATTGTTTTTGGTCGACCATTAATTAAAGATAAATCATTAATTTTAATTAATTATTAAATTAATTAAGTATTTTTAATTGTTTTTGGTCGATCATTAATTAAAGATAAATCATTAATTTTAATTAATTATTAAATTAATTAAGTATTTTTAATTGTTTTTGGTCGATCATTAATTAAAGATAAATCATTAATTTTAATTAATTATTAAATTAATTAAAATTAATAATTTAATTAATTTTAAATTGATATTTTTTATTAAGTTTTCTTAGTTAATTTAAAATCTATATTTTTTTATATTTTATAAGCTGTTTCAAATAAATTCAAATTATCAAATATGCATTTAAATTTCTATCGGAATATATTTTATTTGATAGTCACTCATACACATGAATTGTCAAATAGTTGAATGACTCATTAAATGATTATTCGTTAAAAGTTGCTTTACATAAACATTAATAAAAACAAATGTATACTCAGTTTGAATGAGAAACTCATAGTTTCTTTGATTCTGCAGGCATTGTGATTTAACGAACTTTAAATAACTTTATAGCTTTTCCTGTAAATGCTGAATAAATTGTGTATCCAGTTAACGTTAGCGTAGCCTAACAAACTACGGTTGCAAATAATTATAATTTCTTATTATATAAAGCCAAATATTAATTAAATATTCTCTTTTAAAATATATTAATTACATCTGTAAAATGTATTAACTAAATTAGCAAAAACTAACCGAAGAAGTTTATCTAGAATTGATTGAATTTCAGTAATAATTACGTTCTCAGCGTGCTAAAATGTTACTAATTACGTAGTTTTTCTCACAATACCATCAACTTACAAGATTATTTTCTGAACCACAGAGAGAATAAACGTAGCTATCGGTAGATTCTTCCGGTGCAAATTCAGATAAAGTAACATTATAACCAACAACGTCGTCGATTTTTGTCTGAAATTAAAAAATCAAATTGACAAACTCAAGACATTTGATATTACTGAGGTAGAAAATAAATAAGTGGCTTTCAAATTGTCATAGTTGTCTGCTTTGAATTGCTTTAAAGACCTTTTGAGAGCAAAGTGTAAACCAAAATAAATATATCGTATGGCCACTTACTGCTTAGCTTCTTCTATTCCTATGCCAAATTCATGATGAAGAGTCCTAGACGTAACCTAGGAATAGTTTTATGTAAAAATACCTTTAAAAATTACGAAATTTACGACGCGATTTTCAGTGAAAATTAGTTGAGAGAGCAAATCGTTTAAATCATCGGTAATCATATTGCGAATTGAAAATTATGAATTTTGATCTAAAACACGAGATAATAATAAATAATAAATTTCGATTTTGATATGATATAAATCGAAACACACGTAACAGCAAAAACTTGTAAATAACAAAATAGTTTGAATAATGCGGATAAATTGTACAGTGATTTTTTTACAAGAAAAGAAAATTTATTATTACAAAATCGAAGAGTTTAAACGCCATGCTTCCGTAAACGGTTTTGCCGGAATGGAACGGTTAGATAAATTGTACAGCGATTAATAATATTAATAATATCCATTAATAATATTACAAAATATTACATAATATTATAAATAAAAATTCCTGCATATATAGAAATTAAAATTTTGCAGTTGATCAGTAATGCATTCGAAAGTTATTAACAACTTTTTTGATTATCTTATTTCTTGCTGGTCTTCAAATTTAAAAAAATACTTGGTGGAAAAATCGAGCTTATGATAAGAATATAAAATGAAATTTTACTGTAATAAAATGCGATATGACGAATAATATTTAGAAAAGTTTGGAGTAAAGATATAACTAAAATTATTAAAAATGTTAATGTCACGTTTGTAGTGAATAAATCAGAATAAATCAATAATTTAGAAGAATTTGATTGAAATATATTATTTAGTAAATTATCAGTTATGGGCTATATTTCACTGGCCGACAATCATCTAACACGATCAACATGAATAGGCTGAGTCAGTAAGGGAAAGTTGAAATAATTGTTGAACTTTTTCAGTAGGCAAGAATGCAACATTTAATTTAAAATCTGAAATGATTTCAATTAAATTTCCAAAATATCATACAACAAGTATTTCATTCAATCTAATTGTCAATACAGCAAACGAGTCGAGTGATCGTCAGCCAACATTAAAAGAATCGAAACGTGAAACGTATGCATTGAATCAGTAGCTGATGAGGTTCAACAATACTACAATGAAGCAGACTGTTGTCGGCTTCAAAATATAGGATTTAAGCGCAACGTGCAGAATAAAAAATTCATCATAATTAAAATTAGGAAGCAAACAATAGATGATTAGCTTGAGAATTCCAAGTAATTTTACAGACAGGCTTTCAAATTGAAGGTTGAACGTTCCTCTACTAACGCTGAATTAATTTGAAATCAGAAATGATTTCAATTAAATTGGCAAGATGTAAGCAGAAAATATTTCATTAAATCTAATTGCCAATAAAAGCAGATGAGTCGAGTGATTGTCAGCCAACAGTAACAGGACCGAAAAGTATAAGTAAGTATTGGATCAGTAGCTGATGAGATCCAACAATACTGAAATATGTAGCGTTCTGCTGTTGGCTTATAGATAGAATTAAATAAACTTATAGTATCATCAAACATTTTAATAGTAACAACGACTGCACAGGTATATAAACTTAAAATTAGGAATCAAACAATAGATGACAAGTTTGATAATAGAAATCATTAGGAAACATATATAGGTTTTTAAATTGAAGGTTTCACCTTCCCCTACCAACGCAGATTTAATTTGAAATCAGAAATGATTTTAATTAAATTTGTAAAATGTAAGACGAGTCTTTCATTAAATCTAAAATGCCAATAAAGAAGACAAGTCGCGTTATTAAGATCCATCACTTGGTTATTTTAGGTATTGGATCATTAGTTGATGATATTCACCAATACTGAAATGTAGGGTAATGTTGTTGGCTAATAAAGTTGAAAGTTTTTTTTTACTGTCAACTGAATACTGAAATGCACACAGACTGTGTGCTTACAAGCCCACAAAAGCGAAACAGATAAAAAAATTAATCGTTTAGTAGCATCGATTTTAGCTGCTTTTTGAAAAATCGGAGTGAGGATGATGATCGCAGATGATTAGGTAAGGAATTCCAAAGGAGAGGAGCAGCGATATGTAGGGATCGACGGCCGAAGTTGGTTGAGTGAATAGGTACGTGTAGCAGAAGAGAATCACAGGAACGTATAGAAAGATAGCGATATCGTGAGTAGTAAGATAGCGAGTAGAAAGATAGCGAGATCCATCGAAAATTCAATTGTAGCATTGACTTCACAATTATATCAACGTAAAATTAAAATAAAAAATAAGCAAAAAAATCAATACAACTAGATAATAATGTCTGTTATCATGTTATCATGCTAGTATTTAACAGTAATATCAATTTAAAATTAAAAAGGATGCCTGTCTATGTTAAAAATAAAAAAGATAAATTATTTTAATAATTATTTAAGTAATTGTGATCTTGCTTTCTTTAATTTAACTTATATTTCATTACAACCAAAAATCAAATATAATAAAAATTTTGATGATACGTTATATATTCTTAATATTATGATATTACATTTGAAGTGGTTATATTTTATTGAAGTTGATGATAAGTTGATGATATTCAGAATAAAATTATATTAAAACTATATTATTCAATACTTTGAATAATATAGTTTGGTGTTGAAGAGATTAAATCGATTTATAAAGAAACGTGAATTTATAAAAAATGAGACGAATTAGTACTAGAAGAAATGACTAAAGGTGCAGACTGCAGTGCACAACGGAATGACGTGACATGCCGATGTGATCCTAATACATCTGCCGTCTAAAGTAGTAGCAGCATCTGCACTCAGTTTAAACTATTTTATGACTTTAAATAAAAACAATTATAAAAAACATTCCAGTATTGTGAATGTTACGACGATTGCCAACTGTTTATACTGCTTTGCTAATATATTCGAGTAATAAGGACTCAATCGCATTTCAAGCGTCTCGATTTTAGGTTACCGTTTGTTAAGTTACTCATACGTAAAAAGTGGGTAGAATATTCTAACTATTTTTGGATATCAAATATATATTGACCTACATTTAAAATATAGTGTGGATTGAGCTCTGCTACCCGTGTAATAAGATCTGCTACTCGTGTAATCTTGCGTCTTGCTACTTGAACCATAGAGTATATCTCCCATAAACTTTCCATTCTATCTTAACCCACAATTAACCTTCGTGTTGAATTCCGTTTGCGTATTGTTACCTTTCGTCTAATATTTTGTCAGTCCCCATCCTACTTACTCATTGCTAACCTTGATGATTCGCTTTCTGCCCTCTTGGCTCTGCGATCAAGTAATTCTCTACTTTTCCGTCCCTCCGCACTCAAACAACTATGGATTCCCCTCTTTTATCGTCGCTGATCCACTTGCCTTGACTTCTTTGCCATCTTACGTTCATTATTCCTCATCGCTTTCAATCTTCAAACAAAGTCTACACTCCTGCAATACGGCTCCTTCTACACAATAAATCAAGAAATGCATTCCCTCAGCATCTTTTCCAACTCACAATTCTTCATATTTCTTGAACGAAATTACTTAACATTTACCCCCCCCCCGCCTTGCCACATTCCACTAATCTCCCATATCTTCAATATACTTGCTTCAATTTCATCAGCATTTTCATTTAAATACTATTTTTTGTTTTCTTGTTTTTCAATAAAGATTTTATTAATAATAATAAAAAAATAAATAACAGATAACAAGAGTCAACAGTTTAAGATAAGACTAACAATGAAATCTTAATTATTCTTCTGGATCCTCTTAGTCTTCACATCATTATTCAGGCCTCAAATCCATGGGGATCTGAGCTCCCCCCTGACCGATTCAACACGCCGCCTTCCGACTTAACCACCCGGGGTCTTTCATCCCCGAACAATCCTGTCAGTGCGGACTATGCTGGGTAAACGAGATACGAGGAGCTTCAGGAACCTTAGTCTTTGCTCTGGGGGACGTCCTCTTGAAAAGAAGACTAATCCCGAGATAGCCCAGATACTCCAAAGGCGTACCTGGGTTTTCCCATTAGACGACAGATGCTGGGCCCGTTTCAGAGCCCACCTAGCTCGCTTCAAGATACGTTTGAGTATATCCAGGTCAGCTTTCACCGACCAGTTCACCGAAACGGTGAACCCCAGGTATTTTACTCGGCTTGTGAAGGTAGGGAGTGGTTCAGAGGTAAATATGGTGGAGAGTGCTAGCCTCTTAAGTTTTTTCTACGTCGCAGGGGAGCCATGAAAAACTACCACCTGCGATTTTTCGGAGTTTAAAATAATATTGGATTGGGGTAGCTAGTCTTTTAATCTTGAAAGGAAACGGCTGATGTCAGAGACTACGTCTTTACACCTGCGTCCAGTGAACAGGGCTATGGTGTCATCAGCGTAAACCACTAGACGTTGTTCACGTTTAAATGTTTTAAATAGAATAATTGAGGCAGCAAGATATAAGATTGGAGAAAGTAGTGAACCTTGAGGCAAACCCGTAATAGGGTAAAACTAAAGCGCATCAGGGTCGTCTTCATAATAAAATCGCTTGGTGTACAACAGTATCTCCACCCTGTTAACGATTCTCGCAGGCAACCCGAGGGACCTGAGAGAAGAGATAACAAATGGAATGTAGATGCGGTCAAATGCAGCGGAAAAATCAAGGAAAGCAGCCACAGCTAGCTGATGACTGTTCTCCTGACAAAACCAATGCACTTCACCAACTGCTGAATGGACCGAGCGACCTTTGACAAGCCCATGGAAACCAGGTGGGATTAAATTTCGCCTAATAATTGATCGCGGATTCTACGCGCAAGCGGTTTTTTCGTAGATCGAGACGAGGGAATTTTGAATCTAAATGAGCCGCAGGTCTTTAGGGCAAGAGACCGGATACTTTTTTAAAATAAAAATTATTTTGCTAATGTTGATGCCGTCCACATCGGATGGGGTGGCTAATAGCATTGTGACAACCACCTCCCTTCTTTGATTGGCTATCAATAACTGACATACACGAGAAGAGAGTGCAGCGACGGATTTAAAGGTGCCCGGAAGAGGCCGCCAGGCGTTGAGAATATCTGTGACAGATAAGTATATACTCCTGAAGTCTTCTCAGGGCGGGATTGGTTGCGGAGATTGCGTTGCTACATAATTGTGTAGGGCTAGTGACTCCTCTGAAACTTTATCAAGGCCTATACTACCGATCCAGCCCAAAACCCTATCCTTCCAACAATCAAACTTCTCCTTCTTGAATATCTTCCAAAAGGAAGACTGAGAAGGGTTTATACGAGCAATATTCGTCCTATCCCTACTCAGCAGGAACGTATATCTAGTGCTCCAGTATTCATTCGAGAAGGTTTGTCTGGCGGAAGCAGAGAGATTAGGAAGGTTCAGCAATTCAGCTAGGACCTTGAGTTTTGTCGGAGTGGGATTGTATAAGCGACCTTTATAAGTAGTCGATAAAATCGCGGTAGCTTGCGAAGAGAGGTAGGAATTAAATTTGGTTAAACTATCATCACCAATTTGGGGGAAGCGTTGAATAGCTGCCTGGAAGAAAGCCACTCTGATCGGGTTAAAGTTGAATCTTCTACGAAACAGCGTATCCTCTTCTAACCGCCAGCGAAATAGATCTTGAGAGGTGGACAGATGCTGTCGCGACTGCTCCGTACAGAAGGGTTTTAGCAACCACTTCTTATGAAGCAGTAATAAATCGAGGATGAATTCGTTGATATACAATGAAAGGTGGGTGACGGTGGTTTATGAATAAGATAACCGTTCCTGGCTCTGCGGAGTGCTGCATTAATCCAACGACCAGTTCTGTCATTGAAGTCACCTAGTACCATGTCGTAACCGCTATCAATAATACCATCCAGGAGGGCACGATTCTTGTTAACCTCCCATGGACGGATGTATACATTGGCTAGACTGAGGCGTTTACCGTTCTTAACGAGTGAAACTACCAAACAAGACAGGGCTGGACAAGAGTAATTTATCAGGAGGGAGGACCTTAAAGAGCACTAATCTAAGGTCAAGAGTCCTTGAGATGAAGATGAGTGAGGTGGGGTTATGTACGGAGTGTAGTTGGAACAAATTTGCTTTGGGATAAATCGAGTAATGTCCTGGGGGAGACGGATAGACCGCGTCTCCTGAAGGACTATAACATCTGCGTCTCTACCAGATAAAAGTCTAAGGGCAGAAGCACCTCCCGAATTCCAATGAATGATATTCCGTGAAAAAGGCTCGGGTTTACTCACCATTGTGAGACAAGATGGGCGGAAGGCAGCTAACCTAGACAGAGCTAGTTGCAGGAGGGTTGCCCCTCCCGCCACTAGCCCCGACGAAGGTCAGAGCCCCCTGGGCAATATCTTCATTTCCTAACGAGGATGCCCCTTTATCTTGTAGCAATTTTCCCATTTTAAGGGGAGGAAGTGTTCGTGCTGAGGCACCACGTTTCTTTGATTTAGGCCTGACTATAACTGGCTCCAACGGCACTGAGGGAGGCCATCATTCTCTCGATATGTGCCAATATAACTTCCTTATTATTGTCAATTAGAGATAATATGTCAGAGTTTGACATTCTGTCTGCCGACGCGGAAACGGATGCGAAGTCTTTTGAAGTAGAGCTCGACTTGGCAGAGAATCTTCTTTGATAGTCTTTGAAGATTCTGCAGCGTCGCGACTACGCGGGGTGGTCTCCCCCGCAATTGATAAGGCAGGAGGGGTCACACACCTCTCCCCCTTAGACATATTATCCCATGAAGTCCACATATTTTTTCAAGCGAACAAGACGAGGCCCAGTTCCCCCAACTATGGCAAAGGTTTCAATGTGGATAAGTAAACGAGTCCTGATCAACCAGGGTAAACCTTAAGTTATACCCCAGGAAGGGGTTACTCGCGGCCTTGGATAACAACAGAGCATTATCTAAATCTGCCGTGCAAAAGGCAATCGGGAGTACATCTCCTGTTTTCGACTTAAGGCCTCTTATTGAGTCCAATTTATAGGTCTTACGAAGGAGGTCAAAGTTTTCCTCTTCGAGGTGAGGAGGGTAGTTCGTAATTTTTAGGGTCGCCTGAATAGGCTTTAACAATAACGTTCCTGTGTGGGAAAGGCTCTTCTTAAAAAACTGTTCGTAGGCTTCCAATAGAGCAGGGGAAGCAAATGAAACTTTGACGGTGTTTACATACGTTCTCACATAATTAAAGACTATTCTCCCGGGGTAGACTTTAACGAAGGTACGGAGAAAAACAGTAAATAATTTGTGCCTTTTTATAGGTTTTGTAGCTGTGATAATCGCCAAATTATTAAGTTTTGGAATAGGGGGAAGTTCCCCCGAGTCAGATGCTGAGTTAGAAACAAATTTACTAACCTTAGGATCGTTGATTGTCATTGTAGAAGTAGAAAGTATACCTTTTTCGAGAGATTTCGTTCCAAAATCGAAGATTTCTGAAGAATTTTTGCAGGAACTTTGATGCTCCGACGCACACAAAACTTTGTTACTTGTACACATTTTTTGTCTTCTTGTTTTTTCTTCTACGTGGTTTGTAAGCGCTCATAGGCGTGCATTTTTCCATTATATAAATTACTTTCATTATATAAAATTTATTTTAAAATTTATGTAAAAACTGAATACATAGTATATAAGGTATCAAAAAAGGCTACAACTCTATGTATATAAAATCCAATACGACATCACTGATCATTAAAAATGAAACTTTAAAATAATTCGTTGATAGAGCCGTTTGTCAGTCCTCCTCTGCATCCAACAGTGGGAGTGAACTGGCACAGACGAGTCATAGTGATTACGAAACGACATCTAGCAGTGTTTTTCGTCGTTCTTCCGCGTCTGGCAAAATATAACTAACAAAATTCACGCGAATTGGTTTCACTCTCGTTTTAAAAAACTTTAAAAATTAAATATTTTGAAACCTAAAAAACTATGAATAGGTTAATAGTTAATATACTAGATCTTAGAACAAATATTAGAGATCACGAGGAATTTCAATGTTATCAGGTCATATTAAAATGAAACATGATATGTTATAAGGTTTAAAATATATATAATAGTTAGGTGAATTATTTAGTACGACCAAGGGGCCAAACAAAATAATGCTGACGTTCGCTTTTGTGGACTTTTTCAATTGTATATATTAACTTTCAAAATTTTTTACGTAAAAAAACTGAGCTCATATATACAATTGAAATAGCCCACAAAGGCGAACGTCAACTTTATTTTGTTCGTCCCCTTGTCGTACTAAATAATTTACCTACTATGATATGGCCAAATCAGATTTCAATGATCTCACTGAACAGTCGTTTAATTTATCAAACCTGTATATAAGATTTCAGTTTTTCATATTTTAATAAATCTTGAGAGATAAAATACATTCTGATAGTTTGGAAAGCACAACTACAATACATCTTAGTTACGTAAATAATCGTTTGAACTTTAAAAATATCAACTACAATATTAAAAATAATAGCCGGATAGGTCATTTTAAAAGTGCAGTTATTCAAAAATAGTATATTTGGTTTTCACTTCGTATAGTATTTTGAAGAATCTAAATCCACAAGGTCCTTGACTATGGACACATACGTAGATATCTGCGATGTTATTTTAGTCATAGTCAGGTAAGAATAATCTAAAAAATTAAAATTTCGTTTGGTAATGCGACCAACTCGAATATTATGGATTCCGTTAACGGTCCCGTTATCTCATGATGCACATAAAGTACTTCTATAGGCAATTCCTAAATGTTTAATTACCTTGATCATTGAGCTACAAATTTATTGAATAATCTTAATTACTCAGTATCACTTTGTGAATCGTATTGTCGTACTTAGTGATCAACCGCCTCCTCGTAATTCTTTACTCTAATGAAGGCAAAATTGTGAATGCAATCGAGGATCTAAAAATACGCATGATTGACACTAAACTTGTTGTATTCATTACTATTCTTTGCTATATAGGGTTAGGAGTAATAGGCGTAGAGATGGAGACGTACTTCCTCATGCCAAATAAAATATATTTGCCAAAATTACAGCTGTAGTCTGTAAAATCAGTTGAATGTGTGGATCATCTTACGGTTGTAAATATTGTTTACTTTTGGAATTATGTATAAAGGCCGAGTGCAAACAACAGGTGTCTGATTAGATTCATTGCAAATATTGGGATAGTAATATCATTGTATTAGCAGATTTTAATACGCCCAGCGTTGATTGGGAAGATTATATTGCTAGGTACAAACACTATACTCAATCTCTTAATATTCTAAACGAGATAAATCATTTGGTTTGAAAAAAACATCGCAACACTCGGTTTTATCCTCAATATTCAGGCTGGCAGACCTTGATTGGCTCAATCGTTAGGCATCACATTGGTGGTTGATGGTGGAGCCAGATTCCACTTCATTGTTTTAGAAGACATCAAAGATGATAGCAGACAAACAATTTAAATACTTTCCTGTCCGTGCCAATTGCATTCTGTTTCAAACTTACTTATCTTTACGTATTTATTATTATGAAAATCGTATTATAATACCAAATATTCCACCTGATGATTTTCTCGACAGTTGGAAGAATAGGTCCTGTAGCAAACAGTGTGATTATGCAGATTACCAATCGATTGGCAGAAATGGAGTAGAGGAGAAAATTACAAAAGTTTCAATCACAACTGAGTAATAAGGACTATAAGGAAGATATAGGGACAAAAATACTCTGACATTTATAAGACCCATTTGAGGGTAACTACTGATTTGTAAAAAATTATATATTATAAAAAACGAATTCCAAATTATTCTTACCAGTTTTTCTTATCTATTCACGGAGAATTCGAGTTCCTCGTGTAATCACTTATGCGAAAACGCTGATCATTACGTAGAATTAATTACTGTAGAAAATGGTAATAACTAATTAATTAAACTAATTAAGTTATTAATTAATTAGTCTACATTAATTACTGTAGACTTTGTAGATTGAAGCCAAATAGCTCGAGTGGTCCTAATTTACTATCATCCGTCTAAATTCACTCTAGCTCGTGAGAATATTGTACCGTCGTTAAATGAATTGTAGTTTTTCTAAACGAACGTAGTATATCAAAGTAGATAATAATTTATCTTCACTAGTAACATGGGAGTTTCCAGTGGTTCAGTGTTGAATCCACTACTATTCAGTCTAGACATTAATGATATATCCTCACGCCTACGCTTAAGGATTACAGTATATGCAAACGACTTAAAAATTTGGCGGTCCATTCGTTCGTCTGTTGATGCTTACTACAACGTGACATATATTGAACTGAGAGTGGTTTATTACAAATAAAATCTCCCTAAATTAATCAAAATATGCTCATATGTGAATTCATAGAGGAATTCACTGATTTCAGCATACAAATTACAGGACTTCGCGTGCGGGAATGTTAATGAAGTTAAGGACAAGGTATCTTGGTTACATGTAATTGATAACATCTTTAGTACATTTAGTCACACGGAGTTCGCTGGTACAAATTTAGCTTTGCAAATTTTTAAGCACTTGAGACGAGTTCTTGTGAACCTATAATTGATTATTTTCCGTCTATTGATTAATATTGATTAGTACTGAGTCGTTTTCTATCTGCAACTATACATATACGTTTGATATGATCATATTTAATAGCCGATGTATTATCTAAAGAAGCTGTCAGACTATTCGAATGGCTTGTGAAGGTACACAAAGTCAAAAGACAGAAAATCGTGAACAATTCAGTTGAATAGAAGTATCATATGTAATTATACTTGTTTGGATTTTAATCAGGTTGAATCTAAAAGAATCTTATCTTCCAAAAGAACGCTGGACAGAATCATTGTAGAAGTGTTTGTGTAAGTAGACACATGATCTATTATATGATATATTATGATCCATATAAGTTGCTGAAAACTTTCTCAATTCCTTAATAATTAAAAATAGTATAACCCGTAAATGTATCACATTAATTCTAAACAATTTGATTTTTCTTTATAATCTCGAGGACTGCGATACAGACAGATGTTGCTAATGCTACTGCAGATACTAAACTTTTCTTCAAATTAAAATAATCAGAATATTTTTGGTTGTTATGGATGCTGTTTAGCGGCAATCTCTCTGATAAGCCGCAGAGCTTACTATCCCATACCACCAGCGATTGAAAATACCTTGGCAACGAAGTGACCTTGCTGTTGAAAACAACAATAATAGGCTGCAATATTATCGCATAATGTGAATGGGAATAAAATGAACCTACACACGAACTTGACTCATCATTTACTAGTCGTTTGAATTGGGTATTGAGACTATAAATAATGACATTACTGAAATATTAAATTAAGTACTAAATATTACGATATATACAAAGGAATGTGTATAATTTCATAAATATTAATATTCTATAAATTATAATTAGTATTTTAGATATTTTAAGTGTATCAAATTGTCTTTACGAAAAAGCCAATTATTCAAATGATTTGACACTATAAAATTAATAAAAAATCACATGAGACGTATTGATAGGAACTGGTGATTTCATAGGAACTGATGCTAGTAGCAATCTGTGATTGTCATAACAGATTTAAAATTTTATAATTTAGCAGCCGCGTGTTTCATGTGGAATAGCCGCCCAATGGAAGCTGTGATGGCCACTAATCGGAGTTTTTTAAGGATCTCCTTAAAAACAAGTTGAAGGACAATATGGATGCGCTCTTAATTTTTCCTTGACTGTCTTTTTTGTTTTTACTTTCTTTATATTTCCTTTTTTAAATATTGTGATGCCCCTGTATGAGCCTTTGCGCTCTTTTGATAGTCTATAGTAATAATAATTTTAAATTTAAATCATCTTTTGTCAATATAAGTAGTTGTTATTTATATTCTGTTAAAATTACATTCATGTGACATCTAATTATATGCTTAGGCATAATAAATTATCCTCACGTGGAAATTTATTTTGTATAAATTTTACAAAGGTTTGGTCGTACACAGTGACCATTTTTAAGAGAGTACTTAAAAGTACTATCTTGAAAAGGTACTTTGAAAATATTTTTCGAGATCGTACTATCTTGAAAAGAGTCACTGTGTATGACCAAAACGTCGTAAAATTTATAAAAATAAATTTTCACGTGACGATAATTTATTTTCCTTAAACATAGGATGAAATTTAAAATCACCAAATATCAATATTTACGATCCACACATTTACCATTGATTAAGTACATACCAAATCATGTACGTCAAGTATTCGTGGTATAAAAGAAGTTAAATTTTGATAATTTGAAAATTTACATTTCCAAAATTATAATTAAAAATTAAAGTTACTTTCAAATTTTGATTCAATTTCGTGAAGCCTATGCAATTTTAAGTAATAAGCATAAAAGGTAATTAAGAACTGTGAAACCAATAAAGAATAAGTAAATAAAAACTTTGTAACTTATTTTATTCAACCCATTTGGTTAATAATCCTACATTCTACATGTTTTTAAAATAGTAGAAAAACTAATCGACTTGGATGGAACATTGAAGATGTTCTTGGATTAATCGACTTGGATTGAACACAAAATATCAGGCAATTGGGAAAATATGTTACAAACCTTCCAACAAGCTTTTGATATAACCCTTCTAAACCCTTATATCTCCGATAATGAACTTTTGTTAAAAGGATATGTTGCGTGCCGCAGCTATAGAATAGCTAAACAGGGTTGCAGTATATTACAATATATACGTAACACAATAAAGTTCCGTGTCCTAGAAACTTTTAACGACCCCTAACTTCAAACGAACTTTTAGCGATCAGATTATATCGCCTAATCTCCTTGATACTTGTAATTCGTCTTCTTACTTTGGTTCGATTGTGTTACTTCAAACAATCAATGATCCATACCTTGCTCAACATGCCAATGGATTTACCAGAATATCTTCTACGTCTCGTTCTCTTCTTGATCTGGTTTTGTCTGCTCCATGACATATTGTCACTAGCGTTAATCACTTGGATCCAGATTATTGTTCTGATCATGCCACCTTATTAATAGATCTTGGACTTAGTATCCCTATCAATAATTCATGTGTTAACATATTCAACTCTTTTAAAGCCAACTACCGCAAAATAAAGGAGTTCCTTTCTACCGTTTCGTGGCCTAATGCTTATATTGTGGGTATTGATCCCGCCTGGCTGTTTTTCAAAGACACCTCGTATTCAGTACTTACCCGCTACGCCCCAATTGTACGTCAAACTGACGTAGTCTAATCTCCTCGTTGGTTTAATCGAGAATTCAAACAAGCACTGGCTCAGCGACGCAATGCATTTTGAAATTATAAAGCAGGTAACTCTAGTTTTGAGCAATATTGATAGTATAGAAACAGGGTAACATCCTTGAAGAGACGTACGAGAGTAATATTTGAAAAGAATTTATCCGAACGATGTCGTCGTGACCCTGGCTCGTTCTTCAAATACATTTCATAAAGAAAACGTATAGCTAACATGTTCTTCTATATTCTCGATAGCCAAGGTGATTTGGTATTGGATTCAAAGGAAATTGCGAATATATTCGGCACACACTTCACATCACTGAATTCGTCATTGAATGCTCCACCTCAAATAACTGACAATTCGTATGGTTTAGTAGCTAATACTACTTCTGACCTTGATAACTTCATTAGACTTGACTTAGTGTACAGCGAGTTGTCCCGTCTGAAATGCACATTAAGTGCTGGTCCAGATCTATTGCCGCCAGCATATCTTCGCAACCTAGCTGACACCATATAACTATATCTTCTGTGCCTCACTCGTGCTAGGAAAGATCCCATCAGACTGGAAGCGCTCTCTTATCTGCCCCATATTTAAACAGGGGTCTTGTTCCGATATTGGTAACTACAGATCGATTGGCCTTACACGTGTCTGCTGTCGCGTACTGCAACGCTTATTTATGTGAACAGTTACCACTCACCTAGAAACGAACCATATCCTCGCCATTGAACAACAACATTGTTTTCGGAAAGGTCATTCAACGCTAACGAATTTGTTGTTATCACACGATAATTGGACCAGATATTATTATTCTGGCGTTCCGATTGACGCCATCTTCTTCGACTTCTCTAAGGCATTTGATACAGTCCTTCATGTTATTTTAATTCAAAAAGTACGCAATATCCACCTTGATGAGTGTTTAGTTCGCTGGATTACTGAATTTCTGTCTGACCGTCATTGCTTCGGAAGGGTAAACGACGAATTATCTTATCGCTTCTCTACAAATCTCGGAGAACCTAAGGGAACTGGACCGAGTCCTCAGGAACTCGGTCCAGTTCTTTTTAGTATATACATTAACGACCTCATTCCTAAACTTAGATATGTGTGTTCTTTATGCTGATGATTTTAAAATCTGGCGCCCCATAGTTTTTGACTCAGATGTAGACATCTTGCAGTATGATATTAACACCATAAATAATTGGTAGATTTTGAACGGGTAAAAATTCAATTTGAAGTGAGCCTAGATTTGCATATCAAGACGTCCGGCCGAGTCAGCTCATATTTATCATATAAACATCAGTGTTATTCTTAGGACGAACTCATACAAGATTTTAGGTTTTTATGTAACTTATCGACACGTTTACATACTGACACTACATGTTCCAAAGTGAGAAGAGTCATCGACCTGATTCGCCGAGCTCATATTCATATTGGCATCTCATGCTTCAAAACAATATCACAAGCACTTATTTTGAGCATCATCTTATATGGTTCGCCGGCCTGATACCCAATCACCTTACGATAACTCAATAATCTAGACTCTGTCTTCCGATCAGC
>WNNJ02000812.1:0-56605 GCA_012934845.2 Pomphorhynchus laevis | reverse complement strand
TTCACACGAGGATAATTTATGAAGCCGACCAAATGATGATACTCGCTCGTGTATGCAATTATTCATTCTATTAACCTGGCAGATTCCGGTTTCCTGTCAAGAAAATTTAAATGACAGATTGTCGGTTGTTTCCGGCAACTGTAGTGCTATCTCCGTCTTTTTGTTACAAAAGACGGAAACAACGTACAGTTTGCACAAGTGGAAATGTGTTCCTTACAAACTGTATCGTTTGTTTTTACAGAAAGGCAGCAAAGGAAAATTTCAGCAGATCATTAAAGGACCGAAACACGAAAGGTAGGCGTAGGCTCACTGCTGATGAGGTCCACCTACGCTGATTGTAGTGTACAGTGCTGCATCTAGGATTAAAGACTTCACACGAGGATAATTTATGAAGCCGACCAAATGATGATACTCGCTCGTGTATGCAATTATTCATTCTATTAACCTGGCAGATTCCGGTTTCCTGTCAAGAAAATTTAAATGACAGATTGTCGGTTGTTTCCGGCAACTGTAGTGCTATCTCCGTCTTTTTGTTACAAAAGACGGAAACAACGTACAGTTTGCACAAGTGGAAATGTGTTTCCTTACAAACTGTATCGTTTGTTTTTACAGAAAGGCAGCAGAGGAAAATTTCAGCAGATCATTAAAGGACCGAAACACGAAAGGTAGGCGTAGGCTCACTGCTGATGAGGTCCACCTACGCTGATTGTAGTGTACAGTGCTGCATCTAGGATTAAAGACTTCACACGAGGATAATTTATGAAGCCGACCAAATGATGATACTCGCTCGTGTATGCAATTATTCATTCTATTAACCTGGCAGATTCCGGTTTCCTGTCAAGAAAATTCAAAAGACAGATTGTCGGTTGTTTCCGGCAACTGTAGTGCTATCTCCGTCTTTTTGTTACAAAAGACGGAAACAACGTACAGTTTGCACAAGTGGAAATGTGTTCCTTACAAACTGTATCGTTTGTTTTTACAGAAAGGCAGCAGAGGAAAATTTCAGCAGATCATTAAAGGACCGAAACACGAAAGGTAGGCGTAGGCTCACTGCTGATGAGGTCCACCTACGCTGATTGTAGTGTACAGTGCTGCATCTAGGATTAAAGACTTCACACGAGGATAATTTATGAAGCCGACCAAATGATGATACTCGCTCGTGTATGCAATTATTCATTCTATTAACCTGGCAGATTCCGGTTTCCTGTCAAGAAAATTCAAAAGACAGATTGTCGGTTGTTTCCGGCAACTGTAGTGCTATCTCCGTCTTTTTGTTACAAAAGACGGAAACAACGTACAGTTTGCACAAGTGGAAATGTGTTCCTTACAAACTGTATCGTTTGTTTTTACAGAAAGGCAGCAGAGGAAAATTTCAGCAGATCATTAAAGGACCGAAACACGAAAGGTAGGCGTAGGCTCACTGCTGATGAGGTCCACCTACGCTGATTGTAGTGTACAGTGCTGCATCTAGGATTAAAGACTTCACACGAGGATAATTTATGAAGCCGACCAAATGATGATACTCGCTCGTGTATGCAATTATTCATTCTATTAACCTGGCAGATTCCGGTTTCCTGTCAAGAAAATTTAAATGACAGATTGTCGGTTGTTTCCGGCAACTGTAGTGCTATCTCCGTCTTTTTGTTACAAAAGACGGAAACAACGTACAGTTTGCACAAGTGGAAATGTGTTCCTTACAAACTGTATCGTTTGTTTTTACAGAAAGGCAGCAAAGGAAAATTTCAGCAGATCATTAAAGGACCGAAACACGAAAGGTAGGCGTAGGCTCACTGCTGATGAGGTCCACCTACGCTGATTGTAGTGTACAGTGCTGCATCTAGGATTAAAGACTTCACACGAGGATAATTTATGAAGCCGACCAAATGATGATACTCGCTCGTGTATGCAATTATTCATTCTATTAACCTGGCAGATTCCGGTTTCCTGTCAAGAAAATTCAAAAGACAGATTGTCGGTTGTTTCCGGCAACTGTAGTGCTATCTCCGTCTTTTTGTTACAAAAGACGGAAACAACGTACAGTTTGCACAAGTGGAAATGTGTTCCTTACAAACTGTATCGTTTGTTTTTACAGAAAGGCAGCAGAGGAAAATTTCAGCAGATCATTAAAGGACCGAAACACGAAAGGTAGGCGTAGGCTCACTGCTGATGAGGTCCACCTACGCTGATTGTAGTGTACAGTGCTGCATCTAGGATTAAAGACTTCACACGAGGATAATTTATGAAGCCGACCAAATGATGATACTCGCTCGTGTATGCAATTATTCATTCTATTATTAACATCATTAACAGCACACTTTCCAATTGTGATTCGTAGTTGAGTACTAAACGAATTTCAAAAAATATTTGACTGTACCGTAAACGTTTATCGCCGATAATCTTTTAACAGTAACAAAGTCAATTAAAATCTTTATTTACTCGAAATCTTTGTGTAACAACAGCAATTTATTGACAAATAATAAGATTTTTCTTGTCAAACTCTGGTCCAGTGTCGGGTCGTGGATGCAATGTACGCACCAAACTACTCTAGTTTGGTGCAAAATTTAAAAGTAATTACCTCGAATTATTGTAAATTTAATCGGTAGGAGATTAACCTCGACAAAACAAAAATTTATCAAGTTTCGTGGCTGACGGAAATTTCTCTCGTTCTCATGATATCATGTATAATAATTAGATCAGATAACTGAGTCAACGTATTTAAAACAGTATATGGAAAAAAGATAAATAATAAATAATTACATTATGTAAAATAATAATTATTTTATATTGAAATAGCGATTAAATTTAAAATTGAAATTTGAAATAAAAATCAAGTTTTATGGATTGACTAATAAGTAACAGACGATGTATCAGAATAAAGATTAAAGGTCATCCGGTAGAACCGTTATTCTATAAGGTTTTATATCAATTTATATGTAATAAAGTTGTTAATTAATTGGCTTATATTTTTAATTTTAATTTTTATCTTAACTTGATATAAAATATACTTGATATCAAATACAAGTAGTGTATATTATATACACTGTATAAAATCAAATGTAGTGTTTTTAAATTTAAATTAAAACCACTTTCTGTTTATATGAATAAAAATACTTAAAGTAATTAAAGCACACTTCAAAAAATATTGTAGGGTAATCGAAATTAATATTTTTTAAAACACTAATTCTACGAAAGAATTTTTAGAACAGACAAAAGGAATAAATTTTCAGAATATAAATATGATTCTAGTACGCTTTATACAAATCTAGATTTAGGAGATATAAAAGAAGCGTTAGTAAAATTAATTAATTTTGTATTCGGATAAAGATATACATATGTTATAATAATTATAACGCCTACCTAACAAAAATTAAACCATCAAGTAAATATAAATATATGGATAAAATTGAACTAATAGAATCCTTAAGGATTCGAAGGATTTAGAATCTTTAAGGATTCTTAAAAAAAACTTAAGAATTTTAAATAAATCATCAAGGATTTATTTAATAAATCCATAATTATAAGGATTTATTATATTTAAATATGTCATCTTTACGATATAAATTAATAGTAGTTTTAGTTAATGTTAATTTAATGTTCATATTTAGATATACACCTTCTTTATCATTAATATTGGTTTTGTTAAGAATAAGGCTTTCTGGATAAATTTGTTCACTAATTGAATAAAAATTATTAGAATTAAATACACATATATCATCAATGTATCGAAACATGTATTTCATATATTTATATTGTTTAGATTTAGTTTTTACACAGTTATGAACAAATTCATATTCTATAAAGCTTAAAAACAAGTCAGCTATAATTGGGCTACTATCACCTCCCATTGGAACACCATTAATTTGTCTTACGCTTTGTATTCTAAAAATTTATTCCTTTTGTGTGTAATAAAAATTCTTTTGTAGAATTAATACTTAAATAGTGTTTTATACAAGTATTAATTTGGATTACTTTGCAATATTTTTTGATGTGTGCGTTAATTACTTTAAGTATTTTATTCATATAGACAGAAAGTGGTTTTAATGTATATTTAAAAGCACTACGTATGAACCTAGGTTTTATTGGATTTTTATGTAATTTTGGATTCCAATATAATATAGGTATAGTTTTATTATCTAATTCAACCTTTATACCCTTTTTATCCATTATAGAACAGTGACTTGTAATAATTGTTTCTAAACTCAACTCACTACGTTCATATGTTGGATTTACATTTAAATCATTAGAATTAATCTCTTTTATTAATATAAACAGAAAGTGGTTTTAATGTACATTTAAAAATTTTGCATTTGAATATAATATAGGTATAGTTTTATTATCTGATTTAATTTTTATACACTTTTATCCATTATAGAACAATGACTTGTAATAATTGTTTCTAAATTTAAATCACTACATTCATATGTTGGATTTACATTTAAATCATTATAATTAATTTCCTTCATCAGTATATCATAATAAAACTTTTTGCATATGGAGACAAAGTTATTACTAGCTTTATCAATAGTTGTTATTGTATAGTTATGCTTTAATTTAGTAAGTTATGCATACATATCTTTATTATATTTATGATTTTATTTAGTAAGTTCTGTATACAGAACTTACTAGATAGATATTCTTTGATTTATTAAGTCCTAAATACATCTTTATTAATTTGATCTTTCCTTTTATAATTGTTTGTTATTTTTATTTTCTCTCTAATTTTATCTAATATATAAGTTTTCCCAATGTTTATCTTCGATGTATTCAAGCTTTCACTATTAATCAGTTTCCAAAGTAAGCATTTAGGTCATTATATAACGAATTGTAAATTTAATTTCTATTGTTATTATTATTTAATCTATATTTATACCCTTTCACGAACACCGAAAGTATTCAAAGTATGAAGAACGGATAGCGAGGTTCTCGGATGCAACGTTCTATCTCTTTGTGTTGGCGACAAATGGTGCGCTTGGAAATGAAGCTCATATTGTTCTTAAAAGATTAGCAAATTATTCGCGGACAAAAGCAATATACCATACAACCATATACCATATAATGAAGTTAAGATCCGACATCGGGATGTTTATGTACAGGGCAATATCAATGACGCTGAGATCGAGCAGATCAAATATGGGAAACCCACGAAGACCAATATTCACAAGAAACCTCAACAGTCTAGCGAATCTAATGAGAATGGCAAGAAACATAGTTGAATGTTTCGAATCACATGATGGACAACCGTTCTCCGCGTCCCAGTCAGCACTCCACTTTATAGAACACGGGCAGCAAAGTCATATGGATCCAACCAGAAATGGATATGATACTGTTTATATTAGGGCCCATTAGTGGGTAGACTTTTAATTGTAATTTTCTGTTTAAAAATTATTTTTGAATTAAAAAAAGTAAAAAAAAATATATTTACCCTTTTGATAGCATTTTTATTAATTCGCTGTTTTCAATTGATTATAGATAATTAGTGCATATATGTTCATTTATTTCATCAAAACTAAGACTTTTGCAATTGCATTCAGTTTCAATAATGTTTCTAATATTATCGTTACATATAGATATCAATTCTTTATTATAATTGCAAATTTTTCGTCCTAATAGTGGCAGGCGTTTATACCTTAGTTTTGAAATATATTTACTTAAATCTGACCCTATTATTTCTTTACTTTTAGAATTATTTAAAAGTCCGGATATATTTATGTTATCTATACATTTATTAATGAAGTTTATGGTTAATATATATTTTCTATTGTTATTATTAACATAAATGTACGATTATGGTATTTTGTATTACAAGAACTGTCTATAATGTCTATATTTTATGTAATTTTGGATTCCAATATAATATAGGTATAGTTTTATTATCTAATTCAACGTTTATACCCTTTTTATCCATTATAGAACAGTGACTTGTAATAATTGTTTCAAAACTCGACTCACTACGTTCATATGTTGGATTTACATTTAAATCATTAGAATTAACCTATTTTATAAGTATATCATAATAAAGCCTTTTGCATATGAAGACAAAGTTATTACTAGCTTTATCGATAGTTGTTATTATATAGTTATCCTTTAATTTAGTAAGTTCTATATACATATCTTTATTAATTTTATCTTTCCTTTTGTAATTGTTTGTTATTTTCATTTTATTTTTAATTTTATCAAATATATAATCTTTCCAAATGTTTATCTTTGATGTATTTAAGCCTTTACTATTAATCAAGTTACCAAAATAAGCATTTAAGTCATTATATAACGAATTGTGAATTTTAGTTCTATTGTTATTATTTAATCTATTTTTATACCCTTTTGATAGCATTTTCCTTAATTCATTGTTTTCAATTAATTCTAGATTATGAGTGCATATATGTTCATTTATTTTATCAAAATTAAGACTTTTGCAATTGCATTCTTTTTATATAATGTTTCTAATATCATCATTACATTTAGATTTCAATTCTTTATTATAATTACAATTTTTTCGTCCTAATGGCAGCAACAATTTATACCTAATTTTTGAAATATATTTACTTAAATCTGATCCTATTATTTCTTTACTTTTAGAATTATTTAAAAGTCTGGCTATATTTATGTTATCTATACATTAATTAATAAATTTTATGGTCAGTGTATATTTTCTATTGTTATTATTAACATTTATTGTCCGTTAATAGTATTTTATATTACAATAACTGTCTATTATAAAACATAACCTAGCAGCGGATCCAAATGATATCGTTAGAAAAACTTCTTATATTTACATAAAGATCTTTTAGCTTATTATCTCTTAAAAGTTGTTTTAATATTTCTAATTGTTCATTTATATACATATCTTTTTTAATATTTTTAACTCTATTTTTCCTATTCCTTTTATCACCATGACTTCTTGGTTTGTGTTTAAGCGGATTATTATAATATAGTTGTTTATTATGTATTATACTACTTCTGCCAATTCCTTGTACCACGTCATTCAATCCTAATGGGTACATGGAATTAAGCGTTTTAATCCAAAAATCTTCTTTTTCTAATAGTTTTTGATTTAATATTGAAATGTTTTCTTCGATAATATGTTCTAAAATAAATAATTTACAGTTTTTAATATCATGTCCTATTAATCTTATATGTTTATGAAATATAGTTTGACTATTATGCTGTATATTATATATGTGTTGCCTAAACCTAGTTTTTAACATTTGATATGTTTTCCTATATATTGCAATCCACATGTGCATTGTATTAGATACACTACACCTGCGGTATTGCAGTTACAATTATGATTAATATTTAATGATAAACATTTGTTTGTCGTATTACTTTTTTTAATAATAAATTTATTTAATAAATTTACAAAAAAGGGGTTCCCGCAAATGGGCCCACTAGACGATTGAGCGATCATTTGTTTATATATACAATTGTTGCAATTGGCAAAGTTCGCCACCTTCTTCGTCGCGCCATCTGATTGTTTTACCGGGTTCACCACAAGTATTCAGGGCTGTTCGGGCGCTTTGGTTCGCGAATTGTTTGATTTTTGATTGTGATCGCGCGCTTCTGAGGCATGCGGAGGCCGATCGGGCTATTATGAATGAGATGCGACGCTTTAAGTGTGTCACGGCATGCGCGTATTCAATAATACCCCTTTGCGCTTTTGCCGTTGCTATCCGCTTTATCAAGGCTTGCGACTCCTTTCCCATACCACCTGACGAAGAAAATATCAGCGGAATGAATTTACCGTGCTCTACTTTCGTCACCCTTTCTAGATATTTGGCATTTTTTCGCGACACATTGTAGTCAAATGCTGGATCGACTGGCCGGCTGACGTACGACTGAGCAAAAATATTAAATACGTTGACGTCGAAGAACGTCCGCTCGAATCGCTCGTTTCCTAAGCCTAGACAGGATATATCAAGTCGGGCACCATAATCACGACATGTTGTTGCCGTGTCGAGATGTAAGTTGTCTGGAACAGGTTGCAGCACTGGTTCAACCTCAACGTCACGACCGATTGACGCCAATTCCCTGCCAATTTCGTCCCGAACGGAGTCATGCCGAATAGATGGCAATCCACCTTTTGGACATGAAAGTCCGTGCCCCAGCGACAGTTGTTCGCCACATGGGCATGCTCTGCCGATCAGGTCTGACGGAGTTTGTCCATAGCGTGCTGAGATAGCGTCTCTGAACTCCCTTGGAGACAGGGAGAATTTTTCAGTTTTTAGGGGAAGGGCGCTTTGCCACGATGATGCGCCTTCTCTTCGAGCATGTTTGGTTGCGGTCTGGGCAACTATATCCATTTTGAGAAGGGCATCTGACAACCGTTTGTTTTGTATATTATCACGATATGTCGCTTGCTGTTTAATTTGTTTTGATTGTATGTCGCGCAAAGCCTGTCCAGTAATTCCCAACTCGTAGGTGTTGCTAATTGATTGTGAGAGGTCGTAGTTTGAACGAGCGGTTAGGAAGGGTCGTGAACTCCTAGACCGCCCATACCTAGAGGGGATATCACGATGGTTTCCCATCCATTTTCGATTGGCAATCCTGTTATGATGCTCAGGAGCTCTTTATTCAATTGCTCGGATATGCCATTTAAAAGAGCATTGTCGCACTTTATTGTTCTTGTGGTATAAATCCACTTTGCTTGTATGGCGTGTGTTAGTCCTGCATAGGCTACGTGTGGGTCGATTTTTGCGACCTCGCCTAGACGACTTAGTAATGTTGACCATGCATCCACACGTTGGCTGAGTTCCGCTGCTTCATATTCGGGTGTACCGACTGCAGATGTAAGCACCCTCATTCCGTCATAAAATATCTTTATGTCTGGTGACGGTAGCTGGTCAGCATGTAGGCGATGGTGCGATAGTATTTGCGACTTGCTCGCGTTGACAAAATAACCGTATTTTGGACCGACTGCTGTGAGAAGTTGTTGGTAGCGGTTAATCCAATCCTTGGGCTGAAGTGAGCGTCTACTAGTCAATTGGCATTGGTAGTAGTGAGCCTCGCTGTATAGAATACTGTATTGTTTTTCGTCCCAGAATTTCAGACGTCTTTCTAATACTTTTCGGATGTACGAAACTTTTACCGATTGGATGCGATGTAAGATCAGCTGAGGAAATACGACGGCCTTAATTAGACATGGAGTATCATAATCGCGCTCAACAGTTGCTTGTGAGTACAGTGACGCCAGAATAGCTACAAATTTGTGACTGGCCGTGCACGCAGGGAGAGCAAAGAGATTTGGTGCCCATTGAATGACCTCGTATTACTTACAATACAATTATTATTATTTATAACATCACAATTATTATTAATATTTAATGAAAAACATTTGTTTGTCGTATTACTTACAATACAATTATTATTTATAACATCACAAACTATACAATTTTTTCCGTTGCATTTAAAAGATCTAAAATTAAAATGAAATATAGTTTGACTATTTTGTTGTATATTATGTTTGTTAAACTTAGCTTTTAATATTTGATACGTTTATCCAACAAATTTCAGTCCACACATGTGCACTGTATTAGATACACTACATATGTCGGGAACTTGTTTAGTTCACTCATATTAAACATACAACGGGCTATCCAGCATATTACAGAGTTCTACCTGCTTAAGGCGGTTGAGGTGCAACAAGATCTATAAAGATCTACCATCTTCACTCCATGTGCTACGTGATCTGTCTATTGACTATTACCTGATATTTTAAACGTGATCACGGGAAGTAGTTTACATTTTAAAGTGTAAATTTTTCCCGTGAGGTTTAAATATAAATAGGGATTAGATGCCATTAGGAGGAACTGCTATGTAATCAGATAATTATGGTTCGATCCGTATTCCTCAACCCAACATAGCAGCGGGGCCAAATACATGCTAATGACGCATTTCCTCGCGTATTATTGTATAAATTGATTATTATATGTCTATTATTTTATATTGTACAGATGACATATTTAAATATAGTTTGACTATTATGCTGTATATTATATATGTGTTGCCTAAACCTAGTTTTTAACATTTGATATGTTTTTCCTATATATTGCAATCCACATGTACATTGTATTAGATACACTACACCTGCGGTATTGCAGTTACAATTATTATTAATATTTAATGAAAAACATTTGTTTGTCGTATTACTTACAATACAATTATTATTCATAACATCACAAACTATACAATTTTTCTGCTACATTCTAAAATTAAAATCGTTAGTACTTACGTATTTTTTCGATAAAATGTTGTGTACATTTAACTAAAATGATAATAAAAAGATCGAAAATTAAAATAATAATAATTTATTTAACGTGGCAAATGCGTGACAAGACTACTAACGAAGATAGAACACAGCAAAAGTCATACAAATAAATTTGTTAAATTGCTTTAATGTAATCGGATATGGCGTTTGAAACACGGCATTGAGGTTGATTGGCGTGAATGAATGGCAGATGATTCCACAAGAGAAGGGCAGCTATAATGAAGGAGCGGAAGCCAAAAGAGATAAAGTAGTTTGGGACATGTAAAAGTAGGGAATTACGGGAACGCAAGGAAAAGTAAACAGGACGAGAATTATCAAGAAAAGTAAGGTTGAGAAATGAAGGAGTATGAAAAGTTGCAAGGCGAAATGCAATGATAAGAAGACGATTTTTGGAGGGATTCATACATCCATCCAGCAAAATGGAGGGATGTATGATCAAAACGACGAAGACGGAGGAGAACTCGGACGGCTGCGTTTACGATGCGTTGTAGGGGAAGAAAAGTGGATTTAGGTGAGTTAGAAAATAGACTAAGACAATAATCGAGTCTAGAAAAAAGGAGAGATGTGAGAGTCATACATAAAGGGAAATCGATCAATCTACGAACTTGACGGAGGTTGCGGAGTATCAAGGTATATGAGCGTACTTTATCACTAACGAAAGGTTTAAGTGAAAGTCGGTTGTCGAAATGGAACCCTAGGAAAACGAGATTATCAACAATAGGAAGAATTGTAGAATTTAATGATACGGAGGGAGGTTCGAAGCCGAGGCGTCGAGGTAGATCCACATAATTTTGGATTTATTAGGATTCAGAGAAATGGTTTCCTGGTTGTATCAGTAAAACGCCCCCTTGGGCGTCCTAAGCAGAGATGGCTGGACATGAAAAGAAGGAATATAATAGCAGCTAGGGTAACGAAAGAATGCCTTGCAGGACAGAGAAAAGTGTAAGCATTTGGTCAAAAAGGCGGGCTTCGTAACGAAGCGGAACAAACGCTAAAGAAAAAGAAAGGATTTAGAGATTGACGAAGAGAAGAAAGTTGATTGAAAATTGAGGCAAGACAGTTGGAAGCAGAAACAATAAGATCATGAATACGATAAGCAGGTGCCTGATTATAGATGAGATTGTCATCAGCATATTGCATAACATGGAAGTTAATAAATGTATGACAAATAGAAGACAAATTTGCTTTTTCGGTGTCGCCACCTAGTTTAGTTGACTCAGACTAAACTTACAACGGGCCATCCAGCAGCATCTGACAGGGGGCTGCCCTGCTTAAGGCGGTTGCAGGCTGGAACAAGATCTATAAAGATCTACCACCTTCACTCCACTCGCTACGCGACCTAGCTATTGGCCATTACCTGGTCTCTTAAACGTGATCACGTGAAGCAGTTTACATTTTAAAGTGTAAACACCTTGGGATGCAAACTTCTCCCTTTTTTAAGAATTAATAATTCATCAAACTTGTTTGAAAATAAGAAAAAATAATAGTAAAGTCGTAACCAATAATACATAGTTTCAGTATTTCTGACAGAAGTCATATTACTGGGAAACCAAAGTCCACAGGCCAATAATAACATGTCAGTAGAACAAAATTGAAACTTCAAATTTTTATTTCAAAATTCAAATTTTTATGAATTGACTAATAAATATAAATATCAGAATAAGAATTAGAGGTTACTAGCAATTTCAGGTCGATTATGTAAGCTAAATTTTGGCGCTTGATTGTCATTTTTATGAATTATTTAATTGATATTTGATAATAGACAACTGATTAATTATTAAAAAATTTTAATTATAATATTATAATAATTATTTTTTAATTATTATATTCATGTCTGTATATTTCTAATATATTTCTAAATGATCTTTCCATTTTTATTAAATTCAGCAATTTTAAAACTTTATAAATAATTTAGCAGACATTTAAAAATATAAAATAAAAATAATCAAACAGAAATTTTTTAAAATATAACTTTAAAAAATACAATTTTTATAATTTTTAATTATAAATGAAATAATATTTACAAGCTGCAAATATTTGACAATGATTGCATCCCAATTTTTTATCTCAACCTGGAAATATCTCCTCTTATCAAGTAGCTCCTGATTATGTCCTATCCTATATGACTATATCTGTTTAATTTTCGGTTATTCTTTCTAACGGTAAAATTATTGCCTTCATTTAATGGTGACTAATTTACAGTCATAATTAACATTTACAGTCAGATTGAAGAGATAATAGCAAATCACCGGGTAATTTAACAAAGTTTTTCATTTACAATGCAACGTAATTACTGTAATTATCATTGCAGTAATTTTTTTATTATTAATCGTATTAATCATATCGTTATAAACTTCTACTGATGAAGTTTATAATCGGTGTAGCTGACTGAAATAATTTCGAACAGTAGATTTTGAAGGACTGTCGATTTTGGCAATTTGGTACAACTTTTTTGACTGATTTATAATTTTTTGTTCTCGAGCCTATTGTATTTTTATTTTTAAAATTTTTCCCACTGCCCCATTTCAATGATGTTGAAAAGTACAAAATAAATCTTATTCTTAATCTTATAATAACTAATAAATAAGAACTATAATATATTATCTAATATATTATAATATATAAAGGCTTTCTAACAGAAAATGATGTGTGTACTTCATTCCTGTCAATATTCAATATATTTAAAGTTGAGTGGTTAGTACGAAAACCGAATTGTTTATGTGGAAGCTAATATTCGCGGAATTTATTGATGCTACGAGTCACGGCAAAGGATAAAAGCTTATAGGTTAAGAAGAGCAACACCACGATAAGAATCAACATTATTAGCGTCATCATTTCCTTTATACAATAAAGGAAATCATTTCCTTTATACAATATTCCTTATACAACCTTCTTTCCAAAATTCAGGAATAGAGCATCCGCTAAGAAAGCAGTTGAAAAGAAAAACTAAATAATCTGCAATGATATCGAAATATGGTCTAATAGTTTCTATGCATAATTTATCTGGACCAGCGGATTTCTTATTTTTTTATTTATTGATGCACACCTGTAGTTCTTCTTTCGAAAATATATTATATATATTATAATATATTATAATATAATATATTATATAATTATATTATAATATATAATATAATATATAATATACTATAATATATTATGTATATTATATCAGTTATATTATTTAAGTTTATCGTTTATACATGAATGCTCATGAAAGTAATTTTATATTATAGTAGTTTTCGGAACAAGATATGTCATAAAATTAATATTATGTCATAATTAATATTATGTATGTCATCTTTACAATGTATCTCGTAAATGTTCAAATCTAGATATATATCTTTCTTATCATTAATATTGATTTTATTAACAATAAGGCTACCTGAATAAATTTGTTCGCTTATTGAATAAAAATTGCTAGAATTAAATACATCATTGTATCTTCAATATATCGAAACATATTTTATATATTTATATTGTTTAGATTTAGTTTTCACACAGTTATGAACAAATTCATATTCTATACAGCTTAAAAACAAGTCAGCTATAATTGGGTTACTATTACCTACCATTGGAACACCGTTTATTTGTCTAAATATAGATGTCCCTACCTTTAAATAATTTTGATTTATCAAAATATTTAAGGATTCTAATAATTCAATTTTATCCATATATTTATATGGATATATAAATATGTCATCTTTACGATATAAATTAAAAATGTTTTAATTGATCTTAACTTAATGTTTATATCAAGATATATACCTTCTTTATCATCAATATTAGTTTTATTAAATATAAGGCTACCTGGAAACATTTGTTCACTAATTGAATAAAACTTATTAGAATTAAATACACATATATCATCAATGTATCGAAACACATACTTCATATCTTTATATAGTTTAGATTTAGTTTCACACAGTTATGAACAAATTCATATTATATAAATTTTTAAAATAAGTCATCTATAATTGGGCTACTATTACCACCCATTGGAACACCTTTTACTTGTCCAAATATAGATGTCCCTACTTTTAAATAATTTTGATTTATCAAAATATTTAAAGGATTCTATTAATTCCATTTTATCCATATATTTATATTTACTTGATGGTTTAATTTTTGTTAGATAGGCGGTGTAGTTATTATAACATATAATATATATAATATATAATATATTTTTCCGAATATAAGGTTTTTTTACAAACGCTTCTTTAATATCTACTAAATCTAGATTTGTATAGAGCGTACTAAAATCGTTTGTATTTATATTTTGAAAATTTATTCCTTTTGTCTGTTCTAAAAATTCTTTTGTAGAATTAATACTGAAATAGTGTTTTATACCAGTATTAATTTCGATTACCTTACAATATTTTTTGAAGTGTGCTTTAATTACTTTAAGTATTTTATTCATATAGACAGAAAGTGGTTTTAATGTACATTTAAAAGCACTACATATGAATCTAGGTTTTATTGGATTTTTATTTAATTTTGAATTCCAACATAATATAGGTATACTATTATTATCTTATTCAACCTTTATACCCTTTTTATCTATTATAGAACAGTGACTTGTAATAATTGTTTCAAAACTCAACTCACTACGTTTATATGTGGTGTTTATATTTAAATTATTATAATTGATCTCTTTCATCAGTATATCATAAGTATGTATGAATGTTTATGCAAAAATATGTTTCTTCTAAATTTAAATATGTCATCTGTACAATATAAAATAATAGACATATAATAATCAATATATACAATAATACGCGAGGAAATGCGTCATTAGCATGTATTTGGCACCGATGCTATGTTGGGTTGAGGAATACGGATCGAACCCTAATTATCTGATTACATAGCAGTTCCTCCTAATGGCATCTAATCCCTATTTATATTTAAACCTCACGGGAAAAATTTACACTTTAAAATGTAAAGTACTTCCCGTGATCACGTTTAAAAGATCAGGTAATAGTCAATGGACAGATCACGTAGCACATGGAGTGAAAATGGTAGATCTTTATAGATCTTGTTGCACCTCAACCGCCTTAAGCAGGTAGAACTATGTAAGATGCTGGATAGCCCGTTGTATGTTTAATATGAGTGAACTAAACAAGTTCCCGACATATGTAGTGTATCTAATACAGTGCACATGTGTGGACTGAAATTTGTTGGATAAACGTATCAAATATTAAAAGCTAAGTTTAACAAACATAATATACAACAAAATAGTCAAACTATATTTCATAAACATATGAGATTAATAGGACATGATATTAAAAGCTGTAAATTATTTATTTTAGAACACATTATTGAAGAAAACATTTCAATATTAAATCAAAAACTATTAGAAAAAGAAAATTTTTGGATTAAAACGCTTAATTCCATGCACCCATTAGGATTGAATGATGTGGTACAAGGAATTGGCAGAAGTAGTATAATACATAATAAACAACTATATTATAATAATCCGCTTAAACACAAACCAAGAAGTCATGGTGATAAAAGGAATAGGAAAAATAGAGTTAAAAATATTAAAAAAGATATGTATATAAATGAACAATTAGAAATATTAAAACAACTTTTAAGAGATAATAAGCTAAAAGATCTTTATGTAAATATAAGAAGTTTTTCTAAAGATATCATATGTTCAATAAATCAAAAATTAATTAACGACTATGATAGGCTAAGTTGTATAATAGACAGTTATTGTAATACAAAATACTATAATCATACAATAAATGTAAATAATAACAATAGAAAATATACATTAACCATAAACTTCATTAATAAATGTATAGATAACATAAATATAGCCGGACTTTTAAATAATTCTTAAAGTAAAGAAATAATAGGGTCAGATTTAAGTATAATATATTCCTAAAATAAGGTATAAACTCCTACCACCATTAGGACGAAAAATTTGTAATTATAATAAAGAATTAAAATCAATATGTAATGATGATATTATAAACATAATGGAAACAATGCAATTGTAAAAGTCTTAGTTTTGATAAAATAAATGAACATATATGTACCCATAATCTAGAATTAATTGAAAATTGTGAATTATCAAAATTAGAAACATTGAAAACTACTGGTGACGTTATATTAATAAGAAAGACTTATTAGTAAACCTCCTTTCATAGATTTACTGAGGATTAAGTACTGTTGAAGTTGTGTAGCTACAGGGCCACACTATTGAGACCACCCTGTAGTGATGGGTAGACTAAGGTCGAAACACCTCATTGTAGGCTAGGCGTCTGTGGTAGGCGCATTCCGGGTTAAGCTTCCCGACGAAGGTTGTAAAAAAGCATGCAGGTTTATACTTTCCTGGCCGTGTTAATTTAAAAAGTTTCATTGAAAGTCTTTCCTGAATGCAATTGCAGAAGTCTTAATTTTGATAAAATAAAAATATTATGTACACAAAATCTAGAATTAATTGAAAATTAATTCTAATAAAGGTGAATTTAGGGAAAGGCTGTTAAAAGTGTATAAATTTTTTTATTATAATAATTTATTTCAATAATACAAACCAAGGTGTCCGCAAATAGGCCTTATAAAAAGAGTTAATAATATTTAAAAATTTGTGTAAAATTGTCTCGTTAAAACTTGAAAGATTATTTCGCTAGAACTTATTGTGATACGCCTCTGACGGTCTTATCAGAAGTGGATCCATTATAAATAATAAAAAGAGAAGACTTAAAGGTCGCCTTGTAACACACCTCGATTTGCGATAATCGGGGGCGAATAGTTAAGGTCGTCATACATTCACAATGTATTTTCCGGTAGAATACCGTGCAATAGCGAAGTATATTATAATAATATTATTAAATCAGCACGGCATATATCGCAGCGAACAAACAGCATACTGACATCGTTTTGTGTAAAAATTTAATAATATTGGGACTCATTTGCGAGTAACTCTGAATTGTGATTTATACGAATAAATTTGACATTTTTAAATATTTATGATTTTTTATAATTATAATAATTTTTTCAATAATACAAACCAAGGTTCCCGCAAATGGGCCTTATAAAAAGAGTTAATAATATTTAAAAATTTGTGTAATTGTCTCGTTAATACTTCTTGAAATATTATTTCGTTAGAACTTATTGTGATACGCATCCAACGGTCTTACCGAAAGTGGATCTGGCAGATCGAAGAATCATAGTAGCCGACCTTGCCATTAGCAAAGTGAGCAGGTACTGTAGGTTCGTTGGACTTACGCCAACGAAAGTCCAACGAACTGTAATTTCGCCATTCGCTTAAAGATTAATTGTTCTTCACTACTTATTGCATCATAACATGTTACGATAAATGGATAAAAGGTTGCATATTCGACCTTTGATACATGTTCGCCATATTTCGCTATTTTACGACTTGAGTGGTAGCTAAAGTGCGACTGAGGAATTTCAGAGCAATACGACTGAGCAAAATTGTTAAAGGTACATATGTCTATAAGAGATCGCTTCGTCGAATCGCCAACAACCCCTAACATTCGATATCTAATCAGGCATTCCTATCTCTTGTCGTAGTACCTTTTTCAAATTTCATGTCATTGGGGATAGCTGCAATACTGGCTCAATTGTTACTGAGGATGTTAACCCCGACATTTTTTTCGCCACAAAGTCTCGTACCATATTATGTCTTATTGTCGGCAATCCACCTGCCTGACATAATAGACAATGTCTCAGATCGAATTTTTACCACATGTGCAGTTAACTGGCGTATTTGGGGGGTTCCAACCATATCTAATAGCAAGTACGTCTTGGACCTGTCGCAATCCGAAATTTCGTTTTTGCAAGGATATAGGTTGAGCTGACAACCAATTCGATGTTCCTGGTAAGGTTAGATAACTTAGCAAAGGTGATTCTGTCAGAATTTGTATATCTCTAATTTTTATTTTGCTGTTAATTTCTTTTCTCTTTCTTATGGATGCAGCAACGTTAGTTTGAACAATTTTCAGATCATCGATACCCAGCTGTTGCAAGAGAGGATTACACATTTCTCGTGAGTCGGAAAAGCTACAATCTGTATCGATCATATGGTCTCGGATTCCTAGACATCCTTGACTTTTAGGTAAGGTAAGAAGTTGCGCTTGAAGGTCTGTTATTTATATTCCTGTTATCGTCAGCATAAGCTGTTTCCAAATTATCCTCGAAAGTTCGATATAATTGTGTTCAGTACATTTAATCGTTTTTTGTATATAAGACCATTTTGACTGGAGCGATTGCGTTAAGGCTATATAATCTACATGAGGGTATATTTTAGCAACTTCAATCAGATTTCTAACCAATGGTATCCATGAATCAACTTTGTCTTTAATGAATGTGTTAATGAAAGTAATGTTTCCTATTGCTGATCCGAGTATATGAGTTCCTTCGGATAATATATTTAATCCATATTTCCGAAAAATAGAAGTTCCATGAGATACATTTTCTGCATGCACAACGATTTAACATTTTTTCTTGTTTAAGAGCAAACCTTAAAAAAGTTTGATAATTAATAAACATAAAATCTAAAGTAAATACAATCTAATATGCATTCAATCTAAAGTAAATACATCAATCGACGACAACCATCGACGACAACAATCGACGACAACAATCGACGACAACAATCGACGACAACCATCGGTTGAAAAATTGATTGAAATACATTCTTACAAGTTTATGGGAGGACGTAAGAAAACAACTAAGACCGACACCAACTATGGACAACTGCAAGTACAGTGCTCGATACACGACTGCAGCATCTGGACAAGAATCGCCTGCGACAAGAATAAGGCTAAAGAAGACTTCGTATGTGGTTTTTGTGCCAACAAACTAATCTGCAACCTTTCCAATAAGCACATATCAACATCCAACACGTCAACTCAAACTACCCCCGTCGTTTCTAATGTCCTTTCTCCACCCACCGACCCTGCCACCATATACACTTCCCATTCCATGTCATCTTCACTCCCCGACACCCCACGTCCCGTCCTTCCCGTCTCGTTTCTCAATAACTTGCATCCATTAATCAAAATCACCTCCAGCAACCACCACTATCCTTCCACTCATAACCTTTCCTCACATCGCTTGCCACCCTCTTTATTATCATTATCCTCTATGGATCCCTTCGTCAAATCAAATCCCTCCAAATCATCAACTGTCAACTCTCCTATCGTGATCTCGCCTACTTACTTCAGTCGTCCTCCTTTACGGAAGCGCTTTCCTTCTCGCGATCGTCGCGTCATTGTCACTAATATCACGCCTTCCAACTCGTTATCTCCACAAGCACGTCTGGACCACGATGTTTCCGCCTTCAGATCCATCCTCTCGTCTATTGTTCCTTCAGATAAAACCATCCTTTTTCAAGGACATTTCTCCTGTCGCATTCATCCGTCTAAACAAATCTTCTCAATATAATCCTTCCCAGCCCCTCTCCTGAAAATTTTTTCAAGCATTGCTCTCACGCGTCTTCTGTCCTCTCTCAACGATTTAAACTCATGTCATCTTCAACCACTCGAATTTTCCCTGATCGCACCCCTTCTGAAATCGCTCAAATCTCTTCAGCCCGCATCGAAAAACGCCGTCGCGAGGAAAACGGCGAAACATCACTCTCCATCCGAAACATAGACGGAAATTTTCAAGTTGTCCACACCCGTTCAAAAATTCGATGGCGCTCCATCTCTCCTATGTGTCTTCTCCACTAGACTCTTTCGCCACAACACACGGTTTCCGCCTCGGTCTCCTCAACACTAGATCTATTTTCAACAAATCCGATTACCAAAAGTGTATAGACTCTCGAGGAGAGGAATTAACATGTGGAATTCGTTGCCTGAGGAAGTCGTTGTAGCCCTAGTTTGAGAACGTTTAAATCACGATGCTACAAATGGATATGTGAACAATGCCGCCATTCAACACAACCATCGGAATACCCTAATTAGCTATGTTGACTGACTATTTGCTTTTCTTTTTTTTGGACTCTGCCTGAATAGCTTTTTGGCTTTGGTATGTATTGGGATAATAATAAATAAGCTACAATCTCGTGTCGCTTACAAAACATGATAAAATAAAAAACATCAATAAAAAATTTAATCAAATAGTAGTCGCAAATTCGTTCTCTCGGCTTCGATGGCTTTCTTGATAGCATCACTAGATATATTACTAGAGATATCATGGCACTTTAGTTCATTCCACCCGTTAATTACCCTGGTTGTAAATCGATGGTGAAAAAAATTCTTATAGTTGGCTTTATTAATTTCTACACATGCCCACGAGTTTCTCGTCTATCATTCACGGATAATAAGCTAGAAAGGCCACCATGATATCTGGCTGTTTGATTTCGCATTTTTGGTTGATATCGCCAGTCATCTCAACGAGTTGAATTTGATGCTACAGTGTAAAAACATGTTATTTCCTAGTCTAATTAACTCTATCATAGCATTTAAAATGGAATTAAAGCTTTTATAGCTCAACTAAAAAATCAAGATTTTAGCCACTTTTTCACACTTGAAAGAACAGAGTAAAATTTCTAAGAACAAGAAAAACACCTTCCTTTGAAAATCGCTTCCAAGACTTTGTCAAAGATGATCATAATGTGATAACATTAACTAATCCGTTTATACTGAATGATGAACAAGTTACAAATGGAACTAGTTGAAGTAAAAACCAATTCATTGCTAAAAACAATATTTGAGGATTTTCAGTTACTCCGAAATGATACTAAAACAATTAAATTTTGACAGTCATTACCTCAACAGGAGTTTTCAAAACTAAGGAAATTTGCTCAATCTACATATGTAGATTCGGATCTTCTTACAGATGTGAACAACTGTTTTCAAATCTCAACTTGATTAAAAGTAAAATACGGTCAAGATTCACGGATTTAAATCTAAAGAATTGTTTATCCGTGACGGATTTACATCCCGACATTAAAAAACTGACGAAGTCAAATCAAAATCAAAAATAACATTAATAAATTTATTTTTATATAGCCCTTCAAGTATCTGTTGTAGATATTTTGACTCTGTGAGGTATTTTTCCATTTTCTTAATTTTTGTAAAAATTGGTGCATTTTGATATTCTCTGAAAGGGAAATTGGCTCTTCATCGAAAAGTGTTGGTCACCTTTGATTTAGAATGTCCGTCATAGTTCATCAGGATAGTGCTCTTTTTCCACTGTTTTTCCTCCCTCGTCATGCACAATTTCACTCTTGATATACAGCACACAGTCCCGTTTACATACTTATATGCAAACGACTATATTTTAGTGGAAACATGGTACGATCGACTATTTCTCAAAAAGGCTTAGGTTAAATATAGCAAAAGCGGAATAAATGGCGAACGATAAAAAATATAAACAATATATTTTGGAATAAATGGCGAACGACAACTGATGTACTATGCGATCGAAAATTGAAGGATAATCCTAAATCTATCATTTATAGAACAGTTATCCGCACAATGACTTTATACAGAGCTGTGTGCTGGCCAATCTCAAAGGAAGGTGAAAAACGGCTTGCCGTCATAGAGATAAATATGCTGCGATGGACAAGTGTTCGCACACAATTATATCATGCTCGAAACGACGATATTCGTCTCCGGTATGATGTCGTACCGGTTGCCGACAAAATGCGAGAAACTCGCCTTTGATGATACGAACACGCACTAAGAGTTGCTAATAATACTATGGCAAAAGTGGGCATCCAAATGGACGTCGAAGGGAAAGAAGGCCGACCCAAGCGACGGTGACTCAACATTCCCCACGACCAACCTTCACATGGACCAAGCCCTCCATAGAGTTAATGGGACAAAGACAAAAGGAGTTGATAAGTGTGATGATGCTAGATTAGACAGTTTACTAGAAACAATATATTCTAGTTAAGTTACTGCTGAAATAACAGTAGTTTGCAGGCAGTAGCGTAGTTTGGATCAATTCAATTAGTAAACTTGCGACCAATTTTTGCACAGGAGTAGCTGCGACAAGTGGAGTTTTTACGTTTGGCTTAATTTGTGATAAACCCTTGCAATGCTGAATAACAGTCTCTTATTTTTGACTCGTTGCAGAATGTCGCGTTGGCTCGCTGACTCGTTCTGCAGTTGTTGTGATGCCGAATGGTCTTATTTTTCTCGAATTGTAACAGAATGTCTCTTTACCTCGTTGTCTCGTTGACTCCTTTGTGTGTTCAAGTGGATAAAGCGATATGTAAAAGCGTTCTAGTTTGGTAGTTGATTAATAATGAAATCTTAAATACATTGTACGTATTTATATTTTTATACCAGAATTGTATACCTCGTAAGAAACTCATCAAATAGACTTGATCAAAATCGACATAAATCTATTTATTGCAAATATTTATATTTCTAAAACCGAGAATAGTCAGTTTAAGAATAATAACTAAAGTTTATATGAAATTAATTTTATTTAAATGCTCATGATACGCAGAAGGAATAGCTTAAACTACAAAGAGTAAAACTGAAGAAGCTGTTTTAATCTAATAAAGAGCAAATAAAAATAAAAGACTTTCAATCTAATAACGAGGAATAGCAGAATATAATATTCCACAAAAAATACTCCTATGTTTTCAAATCGATTTGAACTTTCGTAAGGTTGTAATCGAAATGTAAAGAACCATTCGCTGGTGCATCAATATTAATTTCCAATCCTCGTTCGATAAGTTTCATATGAGTGTAATCACGGATTTCGTATATTACGTTTATTCTATGCAAAACGAATACTTCGCGATATCTGAATCTTCTTGATTTTGAGTGATTATTAATTAAATCTAAACTTACTGAAAGTACCGTCTGTTTTTTGCTCTGTGAAATAAGTTTTTCTTCTCTTTTATAGACAGCAGCGGAATCCTGACCTGGACTAATTTCCCGTTTCTCACTAGCCGGTAAACCTTGAAGGTCGTGACCACCAATTATTCTATCACGATTACGAATGCTTATGTATCCTGCAGGTAAAAATTCATCTGTTACGAGTGTGTATATGCGATTCATTAGTCTTGAATCGTTTGTGGGATTAGTCAATTGTATTACTGAAAGCTCCTCAACTTCGATCTTTGGACGCATAAACTCTATATATGAGCTGCTGTAAGCGTTCATTAAAAATTGATTTAATAATTCGTACATATATATGCCACTAATTTCTGTACTTTCAAAATGAGATTCCGGCACAGCCCCACCAGCACACCCTACCGTATCTTTCATACACAAAGCACTATGTTTTAATATTGGCCCATCATGCTTTTGTACTTGTCCTCCGAATAATTCTGCTTTTTCTACGATATAATTCGTCGGGGAATTGTTGTCTAAAATAGCAATACATTTCAGTTTTGCTTGAATGCTTGTTTTACTAATATCTTTAGAATCGCTATCATCGATAATGCTAAGTTCATATTTTGGTTTCCATTTAACTGTTCTAAGCTGATACCTTAAGGTTGTATCTGTTTGCTTGCAACTTTCATCGAAGAAAAATTCCACATCGTAAACATTTTCGGTCGGCATGTCATCGAATTCAAGTTCATGTCTTGCGACATTGTAGAAGTGCTGTGTCTCCAAGTCTTTAACAAGCCAATCTTTACCTCTGAGTAATACAGCCTTTCTGATTTCTTCTGAATTTGAAATGCCTGCCCCCTTTCTTCTTACGTACACGGTCCGTCCCTCTAGATTTATTGACTTTTTCGTTACTGTTTGAAATCTGCATTCGTCACATTCTACCTCTATGCTGTGAGCGATAACTTGTTGAAACAGCTCCTCAGGTAAAGTCACTTTGCAATGCTTGCTCTCTTCATTGATACTTAGTTTCTCTCGGACTTCCGTAAAGCTATTGTACACTCTTAGCTGCACACGCTCCTTCTTTTCACTATCTACATTCATAAGTAATTCCTTCCTCTTAGTTTTCGTTTTTATCACGGAAAGCTTTTGCTATTTTTTAAATATAGCAGCTGTTTATATGTTGTTTTTTACACAGATGTTCTTGCGTGTCACCAACTTTTTTAGCACAGCTAAACTCGCTAGAATTCGTGTCAATAGCGTAGTTGAATTCATTTTTTGATAATAAATTTATTTTATGAATTAGTGTCAATAGCGTAATTAATTTTTTTATTTTATAAATAATAAATTAATTAGTTTTTAAATTTGTGTATATAAGAATTAAATTTTATTATGAATTTTATTAAATTTAATAAAATGAATTTAATTAAATTAAAATAAATTATTGCATGCTCGAGGCCAGTGAAGTAACTCTAGGCCAGTGAAGTAACTCTAGGTCAGTGAAGTAACTCTAGGCCAGTGAAGTAACTCTAGGCCAGTGAAGTAACTCTAGTCCAGTGAAGTAACTCTAGTCCAGTGAAGTAACTCTAGGCCATTGAAGTAACTTATTAAAAAATTCTTTTGTTACTTACAATCAATTCTATCAGTTGAAGATCAATTCAATCAGTTGCAGCTTAACAGCTTAAACACACAAAGACGTTAATGGGAGGACGTAAGAAATCAGTTACGACCGATACCAAGTATGCTCAACTGCAAGTACAGTGCTCGACACACACTACTAAAGCGTCCACCAACAATCGCATGCGACAACAGTAAGTCTAAAGAAAACTTACTATGTGAATTTTGTGCAAACAAATAAACCTGCAACCTTTCCAATAAGCACTATTCAACATCCAACACGTCAACTCAAACTACCCCCATCGTTTCCAATGTCTTTTCTCCACCCACTAATCATGTCACCATATAAAATTTCTATCCCATGTCATCTTCACTCACCAACACCCCGTCCCGTCCTTCCTATCCCGTTTCTCAATAACTTGCATCCATCAATTAAAATCACCTCCACCAACCTCCACTATCCTTCCATTCATAACCTTTCCTCACATCGCTTGCCACCCTCTTTATTATCATTATCATCTATGTCTCCCGCCGTAAAACAAACTCCCTCCAAATCCTCAACTGCCAGCTCTTATATCGTGATCTCACCCACTCACGTCAGTCGTCCTCCTTTACGGAAGCGCTTTGCTTCTCGCGATCGTTGCGTCATTGTCACTAATATCAATCATTCAACCTCGTTATCTCCACATGCACGTCTCGACCACCATGTTTCCGCCTTCATATCCATCCTCTCGTCTCTTGTTCCTACGGATAAACCATCCTTTTTCAACAATATCTCTCCTGTCGCATTCATCCGCCTAAATAAATCTTCTCAATCTAATCCTTTCCTTAGCCTTTGCTCAGATCTTAATCTAATAAGCTTTAGCCTTTGCTCAGAGGGACGTCCTCTCGAAAAGAAGACTAATCCCGAAATAGCCAAAGTGCTCCAAAGGCGCACCTGGTTTATCCCTTATATTGACAAATGTGACGCCCGTTTTAGGGCCTACCTAGCTTTCTTCAGGATATGTTTAAGTCTATCCAGGTCAGCTTTCGCCGACCAGTTCACCGTAACGGTGAACCCCAGGTATTTTACTCGACTTGTGAATGTGGGAAGTGGTTCAGAGGCAAATATGGAGGAGAGCGCAGAAAGTGCTAATCTCTTAAGTGTTTGCTTTGTTGCAGGGTTGCAATGAAAGACAACAACCTGCGATTTAGCGGAGTTTAAAATAAGATTGGATATGGGTAACTGGTCTTTTAATCTTAAAAAGAACAGTGAACATGGATGTTGTGTCATCAGCGTACACCACAAGACGTTGTTCACGTTAAAATATTTTGAATAGGTTAATGGAGGCAGCAAGATATAAGATAGGATAAAGTGGGGATCCTTAAGGCACACTCGTAATAGGGTAGAACTGACGCGCATCGGGGTTCGTCTTCATGGTAAAGTCGCTTGGTGTACAGCAGGATCTCCACCCTGTTCACAATTCTCACAGGCAACCCGAGGCTCCTGAGAGAAGATATCACAAAAGGAATGGAGATACGATCAAAGGCAGCAGAAAAGTCAAGGAAAACAGCCACAACTAGACGATGGCTATTATCCCGACAAAACTGCTCCACCTCACCAACTGCTGAATGGACCGAGCGACCTTTGACGAACCCATCAAAACCAGGAGGGATCAAATTACGCCTACTTAAATGGTCGCGGATTTTACGCTTATTAATATTGATGCCTGCTACATCGGATGGGGGAGGCTAAAAGCATTGTGACGGCCACCTCTTCTCTGATCGTCTGTCAAAAGATGACAGACCCGAGAATAAAGTGGACCGACAGATTTTGAGGTGCCCGGGAGTGTACCTAAGAGTTAAGGATATCCGTAACAGATAGATTCCTACTCCTGAAGTTACACCAAGGTGGGATTGGTTGAGGTGATTGAGTGGCTCCCTAGTTGTGAAGGCTAGTGACTCCTCCAAAACTTTGTCAAGGGCTACATTTTCTATCCAACCCAATGCTCTATCCTTCCAGCAAATAAACTTCTCCTTCTTGAAAATCTTCCAAATGGAAGCTGAGACGGATTAAGGCGAGCATTACTCGTCCTATCTCTACTCAGCTGGAACCCATATCTAGTGCTCCAGTATTCATTCGAGAGAGCCTGTCTGGCGGAAACAGAGAGATTAGGGAGGTTAAGCAATTTCGCTAGGACCTTGAGTTTCGTTGGAGTGGGATTGTATATACGACCTTTATAGGTAGTCGATAAAATCGCGGTAGCTTGCGAAAAGAGGTAGGTATTAAATTCGTCAGACTCTCATTTCCTATTCGGGGAAATAGTTGGATAATTGCTTGAAAGAAGGACACTATGATCGGATCAAAGTTAAACTTCCTTCGAAGCAACATATCCTCCTCAATTATCCAACGAATTAGATCATTAGAGGTGAACAATTGCTGGCGCAACTGCTCCGTGCATAGGGGTTTTAGCAACCACCTCGAGTGAAGCAGTAAAATGTCGAGGATAGAATTTGTCGATGTGCAATGAAAGGTAGGGACAGGGGTTTGTGAATAAGATAACCGTTCCTAGCTCTGCGAAGTGCTGCATTGATCCAACGACCAGTTCTGTCGTTGAAATACCTAAGTATCATGTCATAGCCGCTGTCGGTAATACTACCCAGGAGGTCACGGTTCTTGTGTATCTCCCTGGACGGATGTAGACATTGGCTAGGCTTAGGCGTTTAACGTTCTTACTGAGTGAAACTACTAAACAAGACATGGCTGGACATTAGTAGTTAAATAGGATGGAGGATCTTAACAAGCACTTAACTAAGGTCAAGAGTCATTGAGATGAATAAGAGTAAGATGGGGTTATGTACGGAGTATAGTGAGAACAAATGTGAATTGGAATAAATTGAGTAATGTCCTGGGGGAGACGGATTGACCGCGTCTCCTGAAGGACTGTAACATCTGCATCTCTACCGGATAGAAATCTAAGGACAGAGGCGCCTCCCGAATCAACCATTCGGGGGTTGATACGGTAGAAAAGGAAGAAGATGACGTCTGTTTCGCCGTAGGACCAGTATTGAAGAATATCCCCCGATAGTCTTTGAACACGCAGCATTTCCTGCTTCAGGCAGGATGGATCTCCCCACAGTTGGAACAGGATGGGGGCCTTGCACCGAAGATCTGTCAGAAGATTGGAACAATCTGGCTTGCCGCACCCGCGGCAGGTGAGAGCCCTACTGTAGCTGGAGGCCCATTGCCCCCATTTGTGACACTTGCTGCAATGGGGATACGTAAATTCGTCTCGCTCTATTAATTGAAATTTTAGATTAAACTCAATCAAGGGGTTACTTTTGGAATTCGAAAGTAGTTCACCTTGTTCAACAGTAGTCGAACCAAATCCAATTGGAATTGGTTAACCAGACTTGCTATTGATAGCGCGAAAATTAATAATCTTAAACGTCTTTTCGAGCTGTGATATGTCGGATACCTCGAGGTTGCAAGGATGGTTAGAAATTTTGACTGTTCCTAGTGTTGGCTTAGGGCTAATTTCACCAAAATCGGCCAATGCCGAGTTGAAAATGTTGTGATATTCCTCTGCTAAATCAGCAGTTGCAAATGAGACTTTCAGTCCGGTTGTATATATTTTTGCGGAATGAATAACACTCGGTTAGGGCTGCTTTCGCAGAATTTACGCAAGAACACATTGAATATATTTTGCCTCTCCAGAGCCCTCTTTAATTTAATTGATTAAAGAGGGCTATTTAATTTAATTGATTCGTCAAGAGTCGATATCATTTATGTATCGATAAATACTAGGAGCCACGTGGTTCAATAGATCATCTAATTTGTTTTCGTCGCTAAAAAATTTAGATGGACGCAAGAAATTTTTGAAATCGCCGCTTCCAATGCTCCTAGCATATGGTGGCGTCCGTATTACTCGGAGACAGTTGAGCGGATGGCAGGAGGTAGTTTATTCCGGAACAAAATGCGTTTTTCCGTTGTCAGCAAGTTGAGTTTAGAAAAGGCTAGATGTAATCAAAATGGTAGAGACGAAAGAGTTTATGCACGGCGAAATTTTACAATGCGCTGGAGATTAATAAGAGAGGATTTAGAACAGAATGCAAAAATACTGAGGCAATATTAGGGAAACAATAGGCTAGATATAAGAGAGTGACATGAGTTAAAGTCAAGCGAATTCCTAATTCGGCGAAGGTCTCAAAGTAGAATATTGCAAATACGGTTTTGTAGCGAACGAAGGGATCGAGAGAAAGACAGTTGTAGAATTGAAGTCCCAAGTGAGATAATTAACAATAGGAAACACGTTCGAATTGGGAAATACCAAGGGATGAGGGACGTAGAGGAAAGAATAGATAACCCATAAGATGTTAGACTACTGCGATTAATCGCAGAAACTATTGCGATTTCAAAACCTTAGTATTTATTATATTGCTCAATACTAGGTATTTTAGGTCTTTTTGATCGAATTATATTTTAATATAGCAGATCGTGTCATATTAAAACAGGAGAAATAATTTTCAAATGTTGAGTATAATAAACATTTAATCATGAATATTTTATTAATAAATGTTTCTTTTACAATACCTTAAAGATGTAAATCTAATTTATATAAACGAATAAAATCAGCTAATTGAGTCTACGTATTTAATATAATTATAAAATAAATAAAACATAATAATGCTAAATCAAAATTTAATAATTAAATAATAAAATAAATAATCGTTTTAAGATTTTTTATAATTTAAATCAAGTTAAATAAAAAAAATGAAATTTAAAATAAACTTCATTTTTATGAATTGACTAATAAATAACATACGTTGTATCAGAATAAGAATTAGAGGTCATCAGGAGGAACTGCTATGCTATTAGGTTTCGGCCACTAACTCCTCTATCCAACATAGCAGCAGGGCCAAATACATGCTAATGATGTATTTCGTCTGATAAAACTATCTAGTATCTTATTCTAATACAAAGTATATTATTTATTATACCATCCATAAAAATTTGCCACTTAAGAGTTTAAATTTAATCTTTATATTATTGTGTTGATTTATATATTTTACTATTTTCTGCTTGATGTTATTTTTACAGTAACCTAGTTTAAAATATGTATCTATTAAATTATTTAAATGATTTTGAAGAAGGCCAATATCATTACATATTGTTGCAATTCTTAAAATTTCATTATTTAATGTATTATATTTTATATTATATGGTATGCATGAATGCTCATGCAAAAATATGTTTCTTGTAAATTTAAATATGTCATCTTTACGATATAAATTAATAGTAGTTTTAGTTAATGTTAATTTAATGTTCATATATAGGTATAAAAAAATATTTAACCTGGCAAATGCGTGCCAGCGCACGCTTACATGACCACAGCGAAACAAAAATGTTAATCATGTGTCGAGAAGGTGTGAACGGAGGAGGTTTTGAATTTGCTAAAGGAAGGAGCGCGGCGGACGTCGAGAGGGAGTTTATTCCAGGCGAGTGAGGAGGCGACGAGGAAGGATCGAAGACCATAGTTGTTAGAGTAATTAGGAACATGGAGTAAGATGGTATGACGGAAACGCAGTGATAGAGAGGTGGAGCGAGTGTCGTCTAAGAAAGGAAGGTTAATGAACGATGGGGAGCCGACAGCGATGACACGAAAAGTTACGATAAGAAGGCAGAGTTTGATGCGGATGTGGATGGTGGGCCAGGAAAGTTGGGCAAGATATACACTTTCTTTTTCATCAATATTTATTTTGTTAAGAATAAGGCTTTCTGGACAAATTTGTTCACTAATTGAATAAAAATTATTAGAATTAAATACACATATATCATCAATATATCGAAACATATATTTTATATCTTTATATAATTTAGATTTATTTTTTAAACAGTAATGAACAAATTTATATTCTATAAAGCTTAAAAACAAGTCAGCTATAATTGGGTTACTATTATCTTTTATTTGAATACATTTTACTTGTCTAAATATATATGTCCCTACTTTTAAATAATTTTGATTTATCAAAATATTTAAGGATTCTATTAATTCAATTTTATCCATATATTTATATTAACTTGATGTTTTAATTTTTGTTAGGTAGGCGTTATAGTTATTATAACATATATATGTATATCTTTTTCTGAATTAAGATTAATAAATTTTACTAACGCTTTTTTAATATCTACTAAACCTAGATTTGTATAAAGAGTACTAAAATCGTATGTATTTATATTTTGAAAATTTATTCCTTTTGTCTGTTCTAAAAATTCTTTTGTAGAATTAATACTGAAATAGTGTTTTATACCAGTATTAATTTCGATTATCCTTGCAATATTTTTTAAAATGTGCTTTAATTACTTTAAGTATTTTATTCATATAAACAGAAAGTGGTTTTAATGTACATTTAAACGCACTACATATGAACCTAGGTTTTATTGGATTTTTATGTAATTTTGGATTCCAATATTAATATAGGTATAGTTTTATTATCTGATTCAACCTTTATACCCTTTTTATCCATTATAGAACAGTGACTTGTAATTGTTTCTAAACTCAACTCACTACTTTCATATGTTGGATTTACATTTAAATCATTAGAATTAACCTCTTTCATTAGTATATCATAATAAAGCTTTTTGCATATGAAGACAAAGTTATTACTAGCTTTATCAATAGTTGTTATTATATAGTTATCCTTTAATTTAGTAAGTTTTTTATACATATCCTTATTAATTTTATCTTTCCTTTTGTAATTGTTTGTTATTTTCATTTTATTTTTTATTTTATCAAATATATAATCCTTTCAAATGTTTATCTTAGATATATTCGAGCTTTCACTATTAATCAGCTTACTAAAGTAGGCATTTACTTTACATAACGAATTGTAAATTTTATTTTTGTCGTTGTTATTATTTAATCTATATTTATACCCTTTTGATAGCAGCTTTCTTAATTCACAATTTTCAATTAATTCTAGATTATGGGTACATATATGTTCATTTATTTTATCAAAACTAAGACTTTTACAATTGCATTCTGTTTCCATTATGTTTCTAATATTATCGTTACATATTGATTTTAATTCTTTATTATAATTACAAATTTTTCGTCCTAATGGTGGTAGGAGTTTGTACCTTATTCTAGAAATATATTTACTTAAATCTGACCCGATTATTTCTTTACTTTTAGAATTATTTAAAAGTCCGGCTATATTTATGTTATCTATACATTAATTAATGAAGTTTATGGTTAATGTATATTTTCTATTGTTATTATTTACATTTATTGTATGATTATAGTATTTTGTATTACAATAACTGTCTATTATACAACTTAGCCTATCATAGTCGTTAATTAATTTTTGATTTATTGAACATATGATATCTTTAGAAAAACTTCTTATATTTACATAAAGATCTTTTAGCTTATTATCTCTTAAAAGTTGTTTTAATATTTCTAATCGTTCATTTATATACATATCTTTTTTAATATTTTAAGTTTATTTTTCTTAATTCCTTTTATCATCATGATTTCTTGGCTTGCGTCTAACCGGATTATTATAATATAGTTGTTTATTATGTATTATACTACTTCTGCCAATTTCTTGTACCACGTCATTTAATCCTAATGGGTACATGGAATTAAGCGTTTCAATCCAAAAATCTTCTTTTTCTAATAGTTTTTGATTTAAGATTGATATGTTTTCTTCGATAATATGTTCTAAAATAAATAATTTACAGTTTTTAATATCATGTCCTATTAATCTCATATGTTTATGAAATATAGTTTGACTATTATGCTGTATATTATATATGTGTTGCCTAAACCTAGTTTTTAACATTTGATATGTTTTTCCTATATATTGCAATCCACATGTGCATTGTATTAGATACACTACACCTGCGGTATTGCAGTTACAATTATTATTAATATTTAATGAAAAACATTTGTTTGTCGTATTACTTACGATACAATTATTATTATTTATAACATCACAAACTATACAATTTTTTCTGTTACATTTAAAAGATCTAAAATTGAAATCATTAGTACTTATGTATTTTTCCAATATTGTTGAGTACATGTAACTTTTAAGTCATAATTTTTAACGTAGCTTATTCGGTGTGGACACCTAGTTTAATCGACTCAGACTAAACTTACAACGGCCATCCAGCAGCATCTGACAGGGGGCTGCCTTGCTTAAGGCGGTTGCAGGCTGGAACAAGATCTATAAAGACCTACCACCTTCACTCCACGCGCTACGCGACCTAGCTATTGGCCATTACCTGGTCTCTTAAACGTGATCACGTGAAGCAGTTTACATTTTAAAGTGTAAACACCTCGGGATGCAAACTTCTCCCTTTTTTAAGAATTAATAATTCACCAAACTTGTTTGAAAATAAGAAAAAATAATAGTGAAGTCATAACCAATAATACATAGTTTCAGTATTTCTGACAGAGGTCATATTACCGGAAAAACAAAGTCCATAGAGCAATAATAACATGTTAGTAGAACAAATCAAATCAGCTAACTGAGTCTACATTTTTTATATAATTATAAAATAAATACAACATAATAATGCTAAATCAAAATTTAATAATTAAATAATAAAATAAATAATTGTTATAAGATTTTTTATAATTTAAATCAAGTTAAAGTAAAAAATTGAAATTTAAATTGGCGGAAATGCTCAATCTTTAGTTAATTATAGCTTTCAAAGCAGTGATATAGAACGAGTGAACAAATATAAGGACTTGGGAGTGTGGATAAACAGTGATTTGAGTACCGTCACACATACTGAACATGCTTGTTCAAATGCGTTGGGGATAATCGGTCAACTTCGACGCACTTTCATTGCACTCAATCAATTTGCCCTACGTCCGCTAATCTTTGCTCATGTGATGAGCCGTCTTCTATATGCTGCGCCGTGTGTATCCCCAAAATTCAAAAGAACATATTAGTTCAGAGAGGGTACTTCATAGAGCTACCAAGCTAGCACCGCAACTGAAATTTTTGTCGTACCCTGATCGATTAAAAGCACTTAGACTTGAGACTGTCACGTGGACCCGCCGGTACATCGATATGAGTATGGTCTGGCAAATTCTTAATGATTTGGATCATCCACTTCGAGATTGTCTTCATTTGCGCTCATCCAATATCCTCCGAGGCCATGGTTTAACCCTGCGACGTGAAAGGATAAGAAAATTACGAGCTGTCCAATTTGATCGGCGAGTTGTATCTCTGTGGAATAGGCTTGGAGAGTTAACAGTGTGCAGTAGCAATATCAACGAATTCAAAAAGAAATTACGGATGGAGGATGTCATGGGGAAAGCTGCTTTTCCGTATTTGTGATACTTTTATTATATTTTCCTTTTTTCTGCAGTGAACCAGCCAATTAAGCCATGCTTTTATGTGCTGTTGAAACATTAATAATAATAAAATAATCTTCATTTTTATGAATTGACTTTTAAATAACAGACGTTATATCAAAATAAGAATTAGAGGTCATCAGGAGGAACTGCTATGCTATCAGGTTTCGGCCCCTAATTCCTCTACCCGACATAGCAGCGAGGCCAAATACATGCTTATGATGTATTTCCTCTGATAAAACTATCTAGTATCTTATTCTAATACAAAGTATATTATTTATTATCCATCCATAAAAATTTGCCACTTAAGAGTTTAAATTTATTCTTTATATTATTGTGTTGATTTATATATTTTACTATTTTCTGCTTGATGTTATTTTTATAGTAACCTAGTTTAAAATATGTATCTATTAAATTATTTAAATGATTTTGAAGAAAGCCAATATCATTACATATTGTTGCAATTCTTAAAATTTCATTATTTAATGTATTATATTTTATATTATATGGTATGCATGAATGCTCATGCAAAAATATGTTTCTTGTAAATTTAAATATGTCATCGTTACGATATAAATTAATAGTAGTTTTAGTTAATGTTGATTTAATGTTCATATCTAGATATACACCTTCTTTATCATTGATATTGGTTTTGTTAAGAATAAGGCTTTCTGGATAAATTTGTTCACTAATTGAATAAAAATTGCTAGAATTAAATACACATATATCATCAATGTATCGAAACATATATTTCATATATTTATATTGTTTAGATTCAGTTTTTACACAGTTATGAACAAATTCATATTCTATAAAGCTTAAAATCAAGTCAGCTATAATTGGGCTACTATTACCTCCAATTGGAACACCTAACTAAATATGATGGTAAAGAAAATGTTATAATTGTCTTAATTTTTATTTTTTAGAATTAATAATGCACTGATAACTTAAACATTGAGCTTATTTTTGTAGATCAGTATTATTATTTTTGTAGATCGAACTTATTCAGTATTTTTCTCCTTTATTCCTTATAATAAGGAAACATATATTCCCGGCAAGCGCGATTTGTAATTACAATGTCATCAACCCCCTCTCAATCACTTCATTTGTCGGTATCAAACAAAGTGGCTACAGATCCAGTCTGCACCTCAACAACGCAGCCTTCAGTTTTCGCTGTTGATGCCCCTGCATTATCTTACACACTTTGTGTGCGTCTGATTAGATCGTTTATTTACCGTAATACCTGGACAATTGTTATCCGCAATATTGACCCGGAAATGACGATTGCGGATTTTATCATACGGATAAACAGCGTTGCAAGTAGCACCGATTCGTCACAAACTTGCGGCGCATCACCCGTCCCAAAGCCTTTTGCAACTATGCATTATGACTCTATAAAGATTGACTGCGTTCCTCATGGATTCAAGGGATCCGATTCAATTGTCAACAAGCATGACGGTACAGCGCCTTTAACGGCATCCGACACTAGAACTATGCGAGAAGTCGGTATTGTCAACGGCACGGATCTGTGCGCATTTAATTTACCTGATTATCAAGATTATATCGACGGTCCTTGCAGCAATATGAAAATAAAATGGAATCAGTTTGGCAAGTAAAAAATTAAACAAGAAAATCGAGCCATTAAAAAGTGTAATATAATGCTGAGCGTTACGATATTTTCGAGTATTTTAAACTGGATCACGATTTTCGAATTTCCGCTTGGTTATATACCATTACATATGCCGTTGTTCGTAATTTCTGTTGAACAACCGATTTCTGTTGTTCGTTATTTCATTGAACATCTGACGCTAGACACTTTTGAACAATTCAGATCAGCTAGCTGAGCTTACGTATTTTATATTATTTATAAATAAAAAATTATAATAAAATAATATAAGATTTTAAATAATATAAGATTTTATATAATTTATATAAAGATAAAATTCAAAATTGAAATTTGAAATAAAAATCAATTTTTCTGAATTGACTAATAACGGGCGATTTATCAGAATAAGGATAATATGTCATCAGGAGGAACTGATGATAGACATACCGTGTGTTGACAATATCTATGTGAACAGATTAAAAATGCAGTGGGAAAAATACGGCATTTAATTTTTTTAAGAAATTGTTTATGAATAAAGTGAGCTAAAAATCAATTTTAATCATTGATATTATTATTAATACAGGTCATAGCCATAAGGCTGTTTTGACCGTTCACATAAAAAACAAATAAATACAAGAAAAAAATCAAAAAAATCGTTCAGTATATATATCAGAACCATGGGTACTGCAGCAACCACTATTCGTTCTCATTTCGAATCCAGTTCTTTATATTGAATTTAAATTCATTGATTGTATGCACCGCAACGACATCAACTGGAAGACAATTCCAAATATTCACCGCTCGATGAGACAGTCGCAAATGACGAGGGTATTTTCCGTGCTCATGTATTACTAGTACTTTCGAGTGCCCTCTACGTCCATCCCGTTCATTGAGTTCAACTCTATTTGCTGGAAAATTTTCATCTTTATTAACTAGTCAATACATAGCTAGAAGGTCGAAAAGAAGGAACATTTCACGCACTGCCGGCATATTTAAACTTTTTATTCGTGCCTCATAGGGAAGATATCGTACGTGAGGTCATAATTTCGTAAACCGTCAAAGTATGAGCTCTAATTGATCAAGTTCTGTACGCGTACAGGGAAAGACTGCTGGCGGCACATTTTAGTATCAGTCTTATAAGAGCATTATATAAACGCACAACACAAACGTGAGATAAATCTTTAAAGCAATTTTTGACAATATAGGTCATTCTTCTTGCTGCGTTACAAATCCTATCAGTGTTAGCAGTGTTTTCAAATTGTTTTGAACAATTATACCAAGATCCAGAATGGACTGCGTGGAAACAACAAACTCATCGACGATAACATATTCTTGACTCACATTGCTATGACCTAATCTCATATGTGCACACTTTTTAATATTCAATACAATTCCAGTGTTTAAGGACCATCGATAAACAATGTTTAAGATATTTTGAAAGTCATTTCGATCCTTGTTGGTTTTAATCAATTTCCATACCTTTACATCGTCGGCAAAAGCTAAAACACTACAATCCTCAATTAAATCTAGTAGCTGATTTATAAATATGTTAAACAACAAGGGTCCTAAGACTGATCCCTGTGGTACTCCTGAGGTGATAGGACGATAAGACGATATGCATTGACCTACACGAACAGCAAAGGATCTATCTTTAAGAAAATCTTGAATCCAGCTTATAATGGAGCGATTGACTTTATAAGACTCAAGGGTGGAAATTAGCATTTTGTGGGGCACCCTATCAAAAGCCCGACTAAAATCAAGAAATATTACGTCGATACAGTACCCGTTAGCAACATGTCCAACCCAATCTTCGCGAGCATGTAATAAGTTTGTAAGACATGAACGCCGAGGGCGAAATCCATGCTGTGCATTATTTAGAATTCTCAGCGAACTCAAATGATCATATATACGTCTGTTTAGTATGCGCTCAATCAATTTGCATACAACACTAGTTAGACTTATTGCCCTATAGTTATTCGGATCATCTTTTTCACCATTTTTATAAATTGGTTCTACAATCGCTTTTTTCCAGGCAGCAGGTAACTTCGAGATGCGCAAGCTCAGCTCAAATATGGAGGCTAATGGCTTAGCCAGAACAGGAGCAAGTAACTTAAGAAGTTGGGGGTGAATATCATCGGGGCCTGCCGCTGATGATCTAGATAACCTAGCCAATTCAACAAAAACCTCATATGCTGTTATCGTTAAAACTGGAAAACCAATTTCTATCTGTTGTGATGCTGCATCTCCACATATGCTAGAGAAAGCATCTGGTGTTAGCTCAAAAGCGGATGCAAACAATTCTGCCATGCTGTCTGGCGATGTCACTCGAGTGTTGCCGTCTCTTAAAGATGAAATAGCTGATAGCAGAGCTCTGGATCCTTTCACATAAGCCCAAAATTTTTTTGGTTCTGTATCAATTTGTAAAGCTAATTGATCTTCAAAACTTTGCCTTTTTGTAATCTTAAGGCGATTGACGAAATTTCGGAACATTGTATACCGCTTTTTAAAATTATTCTGATGACGGCTTAGTTCAAATAGACGATTCCTATGTTTGAGAGCATATCGCAATTCAGTGTCAAACCAAGGAGGGTATTTAGCTTTACTTTTTGGTACTCTACGGAGTGATGCAAACTTATCTGCAAGAGCTACTAAACCTGATTCAATAACATGCCACCTTACCTCAATGTCTTCACTAGCACAGTTGAATGATGTTCTTAGTGCCGCCACTCGTAATGAGTCTTCATCAATTTGTTGCCAAGATCTTTTCGACACTATCAAATTTTTCAGTTTTGAGATCATACACCTAGAAAAATAATTGAATAAGATCATGCAATGATCGCTCAATCCAATAGGACTCTGATAGCTCATATTACCCACACTTGTAATTAATTTGGAAAATACCAAATCTAGACAAGATTCCTGGTTTTGCGCGAATCTGGTGGGCGACTGCACATGTTGCTCTAACATGAGCTCATTTAAAAAAAATGATTTATTTTAACGTGGCAAATGCGTGCCAGCGCACGCTTACTTGACCACAACAAAACAAAACTGTGAATCAGGTGTCGAGAAGGTGAGAACGGAGGAGGTGTTTGAATGTGATAAAGGAGGGAGCGCGGCGGACGTCGAGAGGGAGTTGATTCCAGGCGAGTGAGGCGGCGACGAGGAAGGATCGGAGACCGTAGTTGTTGGAGTAATTAGGAACGTGGAGTAAGAGGGTATGACAGGAACGAAGCGATAGCGAGGTGGGGCGAGTATCGTCTAAGAAAGGAAGGTTGATGAACGATGGGGAGCCGACAGCGATGAGACGAAAAGTAACGAGAAGAAGGCGGAGTTTGATGCGGATGTGGATGGTGGGCCAGGAGAGTTGGGCAAAATATGTGGATGTGTGGTCGAAGCGACGGAGACGGAAGAGCACTCGAACGGCGGTGTTGATTATTCGTTGTAGGGGTAGGATGATGGATTTTGGAGAATTGGCGAAAAGGCTAAGGCAGTAATCGATTTTAGGGAAAAGAAGCGATGAAAGAAGAGACATACAAGAACGGAAGTCGATAAGGGGGCGGATACGGCGGATGTCACGGAGAATTAAGTTAGACGAGCGGACCTTGTCACGGACGAAGGGTTTAAGGGAAAGGTGATCATCGAAATGGAAGCCTAAGAAAGTGAGATTGTGGACTATAGGGATGATCGATGAGGCAAAAGATACAATGGGAGGAGATATGCTTGGTTTACGGGGAAGGATCCACATTATTTTGGACTTTTCGGCGTTTAGAACGAGATGGAGATTGGAGAGACGTTTGTAGATAGAAGAAAGACAGTTGGAGGCAGAAATGCCGATGTCGTGTATGCGATGTGCGGGTGCATGAGCATAGATTAGAATGTCATCGGCGTATTGCATGACGTTAAAGGAGTAAGGTTTGATAAATGGAGAGAGATCGCCAAGCAAAAGAGAGAAAAGCAGGGGACCTAGGACTGAACCTTGTGGAACCCCGCAAAAAATAGGGATGGGAGGGGAGGATGATGAATTAGAACAGACGCGAAAGGAACGGTCGGATAGATATGAGGCGAACCATGCTACGGAGGAGGAAGAAAAGCCGTAATCATAACGAAGGCGAGAAAGGAGGACGGAGTGGTCGACAATGTCGAATGCGGAGGAGAGGTCGAGGGAGATGAGAACACTATATAGAGCCTTGTCTCGAGAAATGAGTAAGTCGTTGTACACTTTTATGCATGCGATTTCTGTCGAGTGATTAGAGCGGAAAGCGGATTGGAAAGGAGGGTACAGATTGGATGAGGAGAGATAAGCGTTGATTTGTATTAAGATGAGGCGTTCTAAGAGCTTTGAAAGAGTAGGGAGTAGTGAAATGGGGCGATAGCTAGAAGGAAGGGAGGGGTCGAGCGATTGTTTCTTAAGGAGGGGACGAACGATTGCGGATTTCCAGTGTGAAGGGAAGATACGACTGCGGATGGAAGAGTTAAACAAGGTTGTGAGAAATGGGGATATCGATGAGCATATAGATTTTAATATGTGGGTAGGCAGGGGATCGGCAGGTGAGGTTTTGTTGGGCAAGGACATGAGGACAGATGATACTTCTGTAGGTGATACAGGGAGAAGATGAAAGAGTTCCGGAAGGATGAGAGTAGACTGGGCAGAGTGGGATAGGATGGAGACCGGGGTGTGAGAGAGCAGCGTGGATACTTTAGTCTGGAGAAATGACGAATAATCATTAGCATTGATGTTGCAAGGCGTAGAGGAACGAGCCAGGATTGAGTTAAAAGTATGCCAGAGAGTCTTAGAGTTGAATGAAGTGATGATTTTATGCTGCCAGAAGGAGTTGCATTTGGTACGTAGTAGGTGGAGATGAGATCGGCGAAGAGCAAGATAGGAATCACGGAAAGACGGAGTGATCGAGCGGAAATCGCGTCTGAGAGAGCGGTGATAGACTCGAAAAGCATGGCGGAGTCGACGCTTTGAGAGTAGGCATTGGATGTCAAACCATATGCACGGTGCAAGCGACGGTGTGGGTGAGACTTGAAGGGCAAGAGAATATCGAGAGTGGATGTGAGTTCAGAGTAAAAAGAAAGGCGAGATCGTGAGGAGATGAATATGTTATTGTGGTAATGATAGAGACGATTTGAGTAAGGCAGAGCGGAGAAGGGAGAGGTCAAGATTTCTCCAAGGGCGACGTAGGATTGTAGGTGTGTGAGGAGGGGTGTGGTTGCGAATGAGATCAAGGGTGATAAGAAAGTGATCGGATAGACCAGGATCAAAGAAGGACAGTGAGGTGTAGGCAGCAAAATGATCGGGAAAGCGATGATGTCGAGTGCCCTACCAAGTATATGTGTGGGGGCAGTGGAGATTAGTTTGTAATTGTAGTTGGATAGAATGTTGATGAACCGGATGGAATCCGTGGAAGAGGGGCGGTCTAGGTGGATATTGAAGTCGCCTAGAACGATTGAAGGGATTGAGGACAAAGAACAATGAGAAAGGAGGTCAGCGTGTTCGGTAAAAAATAATGCTGTAAGAGCTGATGAACCAGGACGTTATACAATGGCGAGATCTAGAGTGATCGGGTTAGAATAACGACAAGTGAGCAATTCAAAAGAGCAAGGACTGAAAGGGGGATTGATTTTGCGAAGAGACGCTGGGTGACGCGCGAATGCGACGATGCCGCCATGATTAGAGGATTTAGAAGGGCATGAGCTTAGGGGGCGGGCGGATTCGACTAGGGAGCAACCGGCAGAGAGCAGACGGCGAATGGAAAGCTCGTCGGAATCTGAGTACCAGGATTCGGTGAGACAGAAGAGATCGATGGATTGCTTGGTGAATAGGTTGAGGATAATATCGGATTTATTGAGAATAGATCTAGTGTTGAGGAGACCGAGGCGGAAACCGTGTGTTGTGGCGAAAGAGTCTAGTGGAGAAGACACATAGGAGAGATGGAGCGCCATCGAATTTTTGGACGGGTGTGGACAACTTGAAAATTTCCGTCTATGCTTCGAATGGAGACTGATGTTTCGCCGTTTTCCTCGCGACGGCGTTTTTCGATGTGGGCTAAAGAGATTTGAGCGATTTCGGAAGGGGCGCGATCGGGGAAAATTCGAGTGGTTGAAGATGACATTAGTTTGAATCGTTGAGAGAGGACCTAAAAAAATTTTTGGTTTCTTATAAACATACAATCAATCCAGTTCCAGATCAATCTAGTTCAGTTCCAGATCAATCCAGTTCCAGATCAATCCAGTTCCAGATCAATCCAGTTCCAGATCAATCCAGTTCCAGATCAATCCAGCAAATTTAACAGTTTTAACGCACAAGGACAACCATCGACGCACTACGACAACCATCTACGACAACGATCGACGACAACCATCGACGACTACCATCAACGACAACCATCGACGACAACCATCGACGACAACCATCGACGACAACCATCGACGACAACCATCGACGACAACCATCGTTTATGGGTGGACGTAAGAAAACAACTAAGACCGACACCAACTATGGACAACTGCAAGTACAGTGCTCGATACACGATTGCAGCGTCTGGACAACAATCACCTGCGACAAGAATAAGGCTAAAGAAGACTTCGTATGTGGTTTTTGTGCCAACAAACTAATATGCAACCTTTCCAATAAGCACATATCAACATCCAACACGTCAACTCAAACTACCCCCGTCGTTTCTAATGTCCTTTCTCCACCCACCGACCCTGCCACCATATACACTTCCCATTCCATGTCATCTTCACTCCCCGACACCCCACGTCCCGTCCTTCCTGTCTCGTCTCTCAATAACTTGCATCCATCAATCAAAATCACCTCCACCAACCTCCACTATCCTTCCACTCATAACCTTTCCTCACATCGCTTGCCACCCTCTTTATTATCATTATCCATTTTCAATATAAGAAAATTCCACAAATCCACATCTGACTTGGAAGAACTACTATCTAAAACATAATTCCCGATGTGACCAGCTGAGGGTATATTAAAATCGCCAACTAGTAGATATTCTTTAAGCTCAGAACAGTGACTAATTAGTGTAGAGAATTCATGACTCAATACGGATGATTGCGGCGACTTGTAGCACACGGCAATACCTAAGGGACCTCCGAAGTGTGAAACTATGACTGAGAGAAACTCACACGTGCCCAGTTCATTTTTAAAATTACGAGTGGAAGTAATGTTTAAGGATGTCGTAATATATAGCGCAACACCTCCACCCTTCCGAGACTCTCTATCAGCTCTCACCAAATTATACCCCATAATAGCAATTAAACCATCGGGGATGTGATGAAAATTACCTTACCATTTATATTGTAAATCTTAACCCTTAATGTTAACTATTTACACTTACTGATTTACTACTTTGTTTTGTAGATATTACTCAATAAAGCTTTTTACAAGCGTATCTGTTTACACTACAATTTATTGAGTAATATTATCTCTATGGCGGAATCTCATCTAAGACCAGAGCGTCTGACGATATTACCCGACAATCCTAAAGCGCAGGATCACTTCCGTCATTGGTCCGTAACGTTCAAAAATTACATTCGAAAGCTGGCAGTAGAGGATGAAGACTCGCAACTATACACGCTATTCAGTTTCGTATCGCCAGCAGTGTTTAAGCTCATCAGAACGTGTGCGAACTACACTGATGCCATAAAGTTGCTCAGTGTGCGATATGAACGGCCAGTTAGCCAAGTATACGCCCGACACATGCTGCGGTGTCGGAAGCAAAGTCCGAATGAAACGTTCGACCAATACTTATCCGAACTACGTCTGCTGGCAGCGGAATGCAACTTCGAAGCCATGACCGCCGAGAGCTATCACGATGAGACGCTTCTTGACGCCATAATCACCGGGATCTATTCTGATCATATTCGCCAACGATTGCTGGAAAACTCCGAATTGCATTTACAAACAGCATGTACTCAAATTCGGTCTCTCGAATTAGCCGAGTCTAGGGTCAAATCATACGGCGCACCTAACCGGCTTGCATCTGCAGTACATAATGAATCCGTTGAGGAAACGGTACATCCCTACCACAACTCGACAGCCTTAAATGCCGAGCAAGTCGCAGCAGCTGATAAATCAAGTACGTGGAAATACTACTTCTGCGGATGGAAAATTCAAGCATACAAGGAAACATTGTCCCGCATGAAATTCGGTATGCAATAAGTGTCAGAAAACAGGACACTTCGCCAAGGTTTGCCGGTCGGGGCACTGTAACGCTGCATTCCAAAGTAACGGCGGGCTTTGCGGATCAAGCGGCAGCATTGCTACACAAAAGGTATTTGTTAACGGCATTTGCCTAAACGCTTTATTTGACACCGGGAGCACATTGAACTTCGTAAGCTCGAATCACATAACACGATTAAATGTGAAATTTTGGCGTCCGCAATCCAAAATATCAATGGCATCCTCCGGAATTCAGGTAACTTTAAAAGGTTCGATAGCAGTAGACATTCGTATGCAAGGACAGCTATTTCGTAATGTAAAACTAATGATTCTAGACGATCTTTGTTCAGACATCATCCTTGGTATCGACTTTATGAAGAGACATTCCAACATACAATTTCGATTTCACGGTCAAGAAGAACCAATTTCATTGAGAGTAATGAACATTGCTGAACCTCCAAAGCTATTTGAGCACTTAAAAGAATACTGTACACCTATTATTACAAAATCTCGAAAACACACACGCGAGAACTATGCGTTCATACGTAATGAGATAGACAAACTTCTGCGGGAACACATAATTGAGCCGAGCACATCGCCTTGGCGAGCACAAGCATTCGTGACGACTAACCAGCGAAGAAAGAAACGAATGGTTGTGGACTATTTCAAGACAATAAACCAATATACACATCTCGACGGATATCCACTTCCAAACATAGAGAACCTGATCACGGAAATATCTCAATACAAATTCTTCTCAACTATTGATCTTGAATCCGCCTATCACCAAGTCGAAATTCACCCATCCGATCGTCAATATACGGCATTCGAAGCATGCGGCAAACTTTATCAATTTACAAGGATTCCTTTTGGTTTAACGAACGCGGTAGCATGCTTTCGAAGAATCATGGAAAAAATAATCGCGGACAATGATTTGACCGACACATACGTCTACCTAGACGACATCACTATATGTGGACGCACAGAAGAGGAGCATGACCGAAATGTAGATCGATTTCTTTCAGTCTGTACATCATTAAACTTAAAGTTCAACTATGGAAAATGCAAATTCTGTAGAGGAGAAATCAACCTTCTCGGATATCAGATCAAAAATGGTAGCTTCAAACCAGACCCGGAACGATTTGAGCCTCTGAAATCCCTGCCAATTCCATCATGTCAGTCTGAACTTAAACGAGTGCAAGGTATGTTTGCTTACTATGCGAATTGGATAGCAAACTTTTCACTCAAAATGGCAAAAATTAAAGTTTCGCAGTTTCCCATGAATGATGAGGCAATCGCAGCGTTCGAAGGCATAAAATCGGACATAATGAAAGCCGCACTATATCACATTGACAACAATAAGCCATTAACTGTCGAAACTGACGCATCCGCGACAACCATAGCCGCATCTCTCAGCCAAGAAGGAAGACCAGATATGAACTTAGCATTATCATCGATAATGCTAAGTTCATATTTTGGTTTCCATTTAACTGTTCTAAGCTGATACCTTAAGGTTGTATCTGTTTGCTTGCAACTTTCATCGAAGAAAAATTCCACATCGTAAACATTTTCGGTCGGCATGTCATCGAATTCAAGTTCATGTCTTGCGACATTGTAGAAGCGCTGTGTCTCCAAGTCTTTAACAAGCCAATCTTTACCTCTGAGTAATACAGCCTTTCTGATTTCTTCTGAATTTGAAATGCCTGCCCCCTTTCTTCTTACGTACACGGTCCGTCCCTCTAGATTTATTGACTTTTTCGTTACTGTTTGAAATCTGCATTCGTCACATTCTACCTCTATGCTGTGAGCGATAACTTGTTGAAACAGCTCCTCAGGTAAAGTCACTTTGCAATGCTTGCTCTCTTCATTGATACTTAGTTTCTCTCGGACTTCCGTAAAGCTATTGTACACTCTTAGCTGCACACGCTCCTTCTTTTCACTATCTACATTCATAAGTAATTCCTTCCTCTTAGTTTTGATCACGGAAAGCTTTTGCTATTTTTTAAATATAGCAGCTGTTTATGTTGTTTTTTACACAGATGTTCTTGCGTTTCACCAACTTTTTTAGCACAGCTAAACTCGCTAGAATTCGTGTCAATAGCGTAGTTGAATTCATTTTTTGATAATAAATTTATTTTATGAATTAGTGTCAATAGCGTAATTAATTTTTTTATTTTATAAATAATAAATTAATTAGTTTTTAAATTTGTGTATATAAGAATTAAATTTTATTATGAATTTTATTAAATTTAATAAAATGAATTTAATTAAATTAAAATAAATTATTGCATGCTCGAGGCCAGTGAAGTAACTCTAGGCCAGTGAAGTAACTCTAGGTCAGTGAAGTAACTCTAGGCCAGTGAAGTAACTCTAGGCCAGTGAAGTAACTCTAGGCCAGTGAAGTAACTCTAGGCCATTGAAGTAACTTATTAAAAAATTCTTTTGTTACTTACAATCAATTCTATCAGTTGAAGATCAATTCAATCAGTTGCAGCTTAACAGCTTAAACACACAAAGACGTTAATGGGAGGACGTAAGAAATCAGTTACGACCGATACCAAGTATGCTCAACTGCAAGTACAGTGCTCGACACACACTACTAAAGCGTCCACCAACAATCGCCTGCGACAACAGTAAGTCTAAAGAAAACTTACTATGTGAATTTTGTGCAAACAAATAAACCTGCAACCTTTCCAATAAGCACTATTCAACATCCAACACGTCAACTCAAACTACCCCCATCGTTTCCAATGTCTTTTCTCCACCCACTAATCATGTCACCATATAAACTTTCTATCCCATGTCATCTTCACTCACCAACACCCCGTCCCGTCCTTCCTATCCCGTTTCTCAATAACTTGCATCCATCAATTAAAATCACCTCCACCAACCTCCACTATCCTTCCATTCATAACCTTTCCTCACATCGCTTGCCACCCTCTTTATTATCATTATCATCTATGTCTCCCGCCGTAAAACAAACTCCCTCCAAATCCTCAACTGCCAGCTCTTATATCGTGATCTCACCCACTCACGTCAGTCGTCCTCCTTTACGGAAGCGCTTTGCTTCTCGCGATCGTTGCGTCATTATCACTAATATCAATCATTCAACCTCGTTATCTCCACATGCACGTCTCGACCACCATGTTTCCGCCTTCATATCCATCCTCTCGTCTCTTGTTCCTACGGATAAACCATCCTTTTTCAACAATATCTCTCCTGTCGCATTCATCCGCCTAAATAAATCTTCTCAATCTAATCCTTTCCTTAGCCTTTGCTCAGATCTTAATCTAATAAGCTTTAGCCTTTGCTCAGAGGGACGTCCTCTCGAAAAGAAGACTAATCCCGAAATAGCCAAAGTGCTCCAAAGGCGCACCTGGTTTATCCCTTTTATTGACAAATGTGACGTCCGTTTTAGGGCCCACCTAGCTTTCTTCAGGATATGTTTAAGTCTATCCAGGTCAGCTTTCGCCGACCAGTTCACCGTAACGGTGAACCCCAGGTATTTTACTCGACTTGTGAATGTGGGAAGTGGTTCAGAGGCAAATATGGAGGAGAGCGCAGAAAGTGCTAATCTCTTAAGTGTTTGCTATGTTGCAGGGTTGCAATGAAAGACAACAACCTGCGATTTAGCGGAGTTTAAAATAAGATTGGATATGGGTAACTGGTCTTTTAATCTTAAAAAGAACAGTGAACATGGATGTTGTGTCATCAGCGTACACCACAAGACGTTGTTCACGTTTAAATATTTTGAATAGGTTAATGGAGGCAGCAAGATATAAGATAGGATAAAGTGGGGATCCTTAAGGCACACTCGTAATAGGGTAGAACTGACGCGCATCGGGGTTCGTCTTCATGGTAAAGTCGCTTGGTGTACAGCAGGATCTCCACCCTGTTCACAATTCTCACAGGCAACCCGAGGCACCTGAGAGAAGATATCACAAAAGGAATGGAGATGCGATCAAAGGCAGCAGAAAAGTCAAGGAAAACAGCCACAACTAGACGATGGCTATTATCCCGACAAAACTGCTCCACCTCACCAACTGCTGAATGGACCGAGCGACCTTTGACGAACCCATCAAAACCAGGAGGGATCAAATTACGCCTACTTAAATGGTCGCGGATTTTACGCTTATTAATATTGATGCCTGCTACATCGGATGGGGGAGGCTAAAAGCATTGTGACGGCCACCTCTTCTCTGATCGTCTGTCAAAAGATGACAGACCCGAGAATAAAGTGGACCGACAGATTTTGAGGTGCCCGGGAGTGTACCTAAGAGTTAAGGATATCCGTAACAGATAGATTCCTACTCCTGAAGTTACACCGAGGTGGGATTGGTTGAGGTGATTGAGTGGCTCCCTAGTTGTGAAGGCTAGTGACTCCTCCAAAACTTTGTCAAGGGCTACATTTTCTATCCAACCCAATGCTCTATCCTTCCAGCAAATAAACTTCTCCTTCTTGAAAATCTTCCAAACGGAAGCTGAGACGGATTAAGGCGAGCATTACTCGTCCTATCTCTACTCAGCTGGAACCCATATCTAGTCCTCCAGTATTCATTCGAGAGAGCCTGTCTGGCGGAAACAGAGAGATTAGGGAGGTTAAGCAATTTCGCTAGGACCTTGAGTTTCGTTGGAGTGGGATTGTATATACGACCTTTATAGGTAGTCGATAAAATCGCGGTAGCTTGCGAAAAGAGGTAGGTATTAAATTCGTCAGACTCTCATTTCCTATTCGGGGAAATAGTTGGATAATTGCTTGAAAGAAGGACACTATGATCGGATCAAAGTTAAACTTCCTTCGAAGCAACATATCCTCCTCAATTATCCAACGAATTAGATCATTAGAGGTGAACAATTGCTGGCGCAACTGCTCTGTGCATAGGGGTTTTAACAACCACCTCGAGTGAAGCAGTAAAATGTCGAGGATAAAATTTGTCGATGTGCAATGAAAGGTAGGGACAGGGGTTTGTGAATAAGATAACCGTTCCTAGCTCTGCGAAGTGCTGCATTGATCCAACGACCAGTTCTGTCGTTGAAATACCTAAGTATCATGTCATAGCCGCTGTCGGTAATACTACCCAGGAGGTCACGGTTCTTGTGTATCTCCCTGGACGGATGTAGACATTGGCTAGGCTTAGGCGTTTAATGTTCTTACTGAGTGAAACTACTAAACAAGACATGGCTGGACATTAGTAGTTAAATAGGATGGAGGATCTTAACAAGCACTTAACTAAGGTCAAGAGTCATTGAGATGAATAAGAGTAAGATGGGGTTATGTACGGAGTATAGTGAGAACAAATGTGAATTGGAATAAATTGAGTAATGTCCTGGGGGAGACGGATTGACCGCGTCTCCTGAAGGACTGTAACATCTGCATCTCTACCGGATAGAAATCTAAGGACAGAAGCGCCTCCCGAATTCAACTGAAGGATATTCAGTGAAAAAGGTTCACGAGTACTCTGTATTGTAATGGATTAATGGATGGGGGATCGCCTACCTAGACAGAGCTAGGTGCAGGAAGGTTTCCTTTCCCACCACTAGCCCAAACAGGGGTAGGTACTTGCCCCTGGACAATCTTATCTTCATTTCCCCGTAGGTGCTTTCTTACCATCTTACCAATCTTGACGGGGGGATAGGATTCGCCGAAGCCCCCTTTTGTTGGAAGTTTGAACAGAAGTAATTGGTACTGTAGGATTGATACTGTTGATATCAAGGACTCCATCTGCTTGTAGACGGCTTCGATTTTGGAGTCCATAACACGTAAAATGTCAGAATCAACCATTCGGGGGTTGATACGGTAGAAAAGGAAGAAGATGACGTCTGTTTCGCCGTAGGACCAGTATTGAAGAATATCCCCCGATAGTCTTTGAACACGCAGCATTTCCTGCTTCAGGCAGGATGGATCTCCCCACAGTTGGAACAGGATGGGGGCCTTGCACCGAAGATCTGTCAGAAGATTGGAACAATCTGGCTTGCCGCACCCGCGGCAGGTGAGAGCCCTACTGTAGCTGGAGGCCCATTGCCCCCATTTGTGACACTTGCTGCAATGGGGATACGTAAATTCGTCTCGCTCTATTAATTGAAATTTTAGATTAAACTCAATCAAGGGGTTACTTTTGGAATTCGAAAGTAGTTCACCTTGTTCAACAGTAGTCGAACCAAATCCAATTCATAACTAGTCATTTTGTAAGACAAAAAAATGTGTAGCGCTACCGGAGGATCAAAGAAAGTAAACAGCTCAAGCAAAATGAATGAAAAAACGTCTGATTTTGGAAAAAAAGATGATATTTCTAAGATTGGTGGGGTAAGTTCGAACAATGAGACTGCAAAAAAGGTTAGTAATGATTTATTTGATAGTTTTGTTAATGGGAAACTTCTCTCTCCTATACCTAAAGAAAGGAATCTGTTAATCATTACATCCTTGACTCCCACAAAAACTGAGGATTTATTTAAGAAGTTTTTGAGAGGTTTTGTAGACAAATACAATAATCGTATACTGTTCAATAGAGTTCGCACTTATGAGAACACTCTCAAAGTGTCATTTATCTCTTCCGGTATGTTGGAAGAATATAAGACCTATTTTAGTGAGAATCTCTTCAAGATTGGGCGACTCGAATCGAAAGAAATTTTCTCTTCCGTAAAGATCAACAATTTTCCAGATGCTCTTGAAGATGAGGATTTGGAACTTCTAAAAAAGAAATTTAATCTCTCTTCTGCAAGAAGAATTCATAGTAATAGTGGAAGAATTATTCCAATTGCTTTCGCAAATACTACTTCCGAAAATGCCTTGACGCTAAGTAATTCTAAATCCAACCCTTTCCTTGGTTACAATCTTTCCTTTGAAATTCTGGTTGAAGACAATATGATATATCCCCACTGTAACGTCTGCCACCAATGGGGTCACTGGCAGTCCTCCTGCAGTGGAACCAAGGTCTGCGGAATATGTGGTGACGATGATTGCCAGGCCTTGTTGAATTCTTCCCGGTGCGAACACTCGGCCTTCTGCATAAACTGCGGGGGCCCTCATCCATCTTTTTCACGCAAATGTAGGATTTTCAGAGAATACCGAGATTTATTTAAACCGAAAACTTTTCAACAGAAATCATTTTCTGCTGCGGCGATTCCTGACAGGATGATGTCAGATGGCGAAATAATTAAAACAATTCAAAGCACAATGGCCAAGGAATTAACAGAAATAAGGGAGCAACTTTTGCAGCAATCCCTATATTTTTCTTCCTTCTTTAATAGCTGTATAGGATCTACAACGACTTCGACCTCTACACCTGTATCGAAGAAGAGATCATCCTCTGTCAAGGTGGTTGCACCTGTCAAGGTGGGGAAGATGATGAGAGGGAAGCTCACTTCCAGGGAAAATGAAGATACTATTCCCTCCGGGGAAGTGCCGGTCTAAAGGATGTCTAGTGGTGTTGGGGGAAACCCCTCCACTTCTAGTACGTCCTGAGGGCGTGGTAATCCCGGGTGAACCGATTAAACACAATGTCTGGTAACGGTGACCCTTTTTCGCTGAACATCGTTCAGTGGAATTCGGGAGGAGCTTCTGCCCTTAGACTTCTCTCAGGCCGAGATGCTGATGTTATAGTCCTTCAGGAGACGCGGTCTATCCGTCGACCCGAGGACATTACTCGATTTATCCCTAAGCACATCTGTTCAGACTTTACTCCTTATATAACCCCGCCTCACTCCTCTTCATCTCAAGGACTCTTGACCCTAGTTAAATGCTCCTTAAGATCGTCCCTCCTATTAAATTATTCTTGTCCAGCCCTGTCTTGTTTGGTAGTTTCACTCTGTAAGAACGGTAAACGCTTCAGTCTGGCCAATGTCTATATTCGTCCAGGGGAGATTCACAAGAATCGGGACATCCTGGATAATATCCTTGACAGCGGCTACGACATGATACTAGGCGATTTCAACGACAGAACTGGTCGTTGGATTAATGCTGCACACCGCAGAGCCAGGAACCGGTACTTCATTCACAAACCACCATCCCCCACCTTTCATTGCTCAACAACAAACTCACTCCTCGACCTTCTACTGATTCATGAGAGGTGGCTGCTTAAGCCCTTCTGTACTGAACAGTCGCGTCAACATCTGACCACCTCTCATGACCTTATTCGTTGGCGGATTGAGGAGGATACGCTGCTTCGCCGGAGATTCTGCTTTGATCCAATCAGAGTGGCAGTCTTCCAGGCAGCTATCAGCCGCTTCCCCCGAATAGGGAATGAGAGTCTGACCGAATTTAATACCTACCTCTCTTCGCAAGCTACCGGGATTTTATCAATTACCTATAAAGGTAGAATTTATTGCCCCACTCCGACAAAACTCAAGACCCTTGCACACCTGCTTCATTCACCCAATCTCTCTGCTTCTGCGCGTCAGGTTCTCTCGAAAGAATACTGGAGCACTAGATATAGGTTCCAGCTGGGTAAGGATAGGGCTAGCATTGCTTCCCTTAATCCAGCCCGGTCTTCCTTCTGGAAGATATTCAAGAAAGAGAAGTCTGTCTCTTGGAAGGAGAGAGCTTCTGGTTGGATAGGCAGTATCGGTCTGGATAAAGTTTTGGAAGAGTCACTAGCCCTACATAATTATGGAGCCACGCAATCACCGCAACCAATCCCGCCTTGGGGAGACTTCAGGAGTAGGGATGTCTCAGTTCCTGAGATTCTCAACGCCTGGGGGCCTCTTCCGGGCACCTCCAAAACCATCGCTCCACTCTCTTCTCGGGTCTGTCAGCTTCTGACTGCCGATCAAAGGAGAGAAGTGGCCGTCACCATGCTTTTAGCATCACCTTCTGATGTAGCAGGCATCAATATTAGTAAGAGAATTTTTATCCATAAGAGAAATCCTGTTCGCTCTCCAAAAGACCTGCGGCCCATCTCGATACAAAATTCCCTCGTTTCGATCTACGAAAAAGCGCTTGCGCGTAGAATCCGCGACCATTTAACTAGGCATCACTTAATCCCACCTGGTTTTCATGGGTTCGTTAAAGGGCGCTCGGTACATTCTGCAGTATGTGAGGTGCAGCAGTTCTGTCGGGAGAACCGTCATCAATTAGTTGTGGCTGTTTTCTTAGACTTTTCGGCTGCATTTGACCGTATCTCCATTCCCTTCGTTATCTCTTCTCTTAGGTCCTTAGGGTTGCCTGCGAGAATTGTTAACAGGGTGGAGATACTGCTGTATACCAAGCGGTTCTACTATGAAGACGACCCTGATGCGAGTCAGTTCTACCCCATTACAGGAGTGCCTCAAGGCTCCCCACTTTCTCCTATCTTATATCTTGCTGCCTCCATACAACTTTTCAAAATTTTCAAACGTGAAAAACGTCTTGTGGTATATGCTGATGATACCACAGCCCTATTCACTGGACGTAGGTGCAAAGACGTAGTCTCCGACATCAGCCAATTCTTTTTAAGATTAAAAGACCAGCTTCCCCAGTCCAATCTTATTGTAAACTCCGCCAAATCGCAGGTGGTAGTTTTTCATGGCGCCCCTGCGACGAGGAAAAAGCTTAAGAGATTAGCAATCTCTGCCTTATCCTCCATTATGCCCAACGACCAAATCCCCTCCTTCACTAGTCGAGTAAGATACCTTGGGTTCACTGTGACCGTGAACTGGTCGGCCAAGTCTGACCTGGATAGACTTAAACGTATCCTGAAGAGAGCTAGATGGGCCCTGAAACGGGCCCAACATCTGTCATTAAAGGAGGTAACTCAGGTGCGCCTTTGGGGCACCTGGGCTATTTCGGGGTTAGTCTTCTTCTCGAGAGGACGTCCCCCTGAGCAAAGACTAATGTTCTTGAAGCTACTCGTGTCCCGCTTACCTGACATCGTCCGTCGCGAGTGGATCCTTCGGGGGGTGGCAGACCCCGGGTGGTTCACTCGTAAGGCGGCGTGCTGGATCGGTTCTAGGGATCAGATTCCCCTAGAGCTATAAACATGGAGGAGACCTGAAGAAGTTAGTGAAGTTATGTTACTTTGACTACTTTTCTTTTCTGTAATTTTTCTTCCTTATTGTCTCCCCCATCGGGGAATGTTTATTTAGTATTAAGAAAATCTTTATTTATTTATTTAAATCCAATTGGAATTGGTTAACAAGACTTGCTATTGATAGCGCGAAAATTAATAATCTTAAACGTCTTTTCGAGCTGTGATATGTCGGATTCCTCGAGGTTGCAAGGATGGTTAGAAATTTTGACTGTTCCTAGTGTTGGCTTAGGGCTAATTTCACCAAAATCGGCCAATGCCGAGTTGAAAATGTTGTGATATTCCTCTGCTAAATCAGCAGTTGCAAATGAGACTTTCAGTCCGGTTGTATATATTTTTGCGGAATGAATAACACTCGGTTAGGGCTGCTTTCGCAGAATTTACGCAAGAACTCATTGAATATATTTTGCCTCTCCAGAGCCCTCTTTAATTTAATTGATTAAAGAGGGCTATTTAATTTAATTGATTCGTCAAGAGTCGATATCATTTATGTATCGATAAATACTAGGAGCCACGTGGTTCAATAGATCATCTAATTTGTTTTCGTCGCTAAAAAATTTAGATGGACGCAAGAAATTTTTGAAATCGCCGCTTCCAATGCTCCTAGCATATGGTGGCGTCCGTATTACTCGGAGACAGTTGAGCGGATGGCAGGAGGTAGTTTATTCTGGAACATAATGCGTTTTTCCGTTGTCAGCAAGTTGAGTTTAGAAAAGGCTAGATGTAATCAAAATGGTAGAGACGAAAGAGTATATGCACGGCGAAATTTTACAATGCGCTGGAGATTAATAAGAGAGGATTTAGAACAGAATGCAAAAATACTGAGGCAATATTAGGGAAACAATAGGCTAGATATAAGAGAGTGACATGAGTTAAAGTCAAGCGAATTCCTAATTCGGCGAAGGTCTCAAAGTAGAATATTGCAAATACGGTTTTGTAGCGAACGAAGGGATCGAGAGAAAGACAGTTGTAGAATTGAAGTCCCAAGTGAGATAATTAACAATAGGAAACACGTTCGAATTGGGAAATACCAAGGGATGAGGGACGTAGAGGAAAGAATAGATAACCCATAAGATGTTAGACTACTGCGATTAATCGCAGAAACTATTGCGATTTCAAAACCTTAGTATTTATTATATTGCTCAATACTAGGTATTTTAGGTCTTTTTGATCGAATTATATTTTAATATAGCAGATCGTGTCATATTAAAACAGGAGAAATAATTTTCAAATGTTGAGTATAATAAACATTTAATCATGAATATTTTATTAATAAATGTTTCTTTTACAATACCATAAAGATGTAAATCTAATTTATATAAACGAATAAAATCAGCTTATTGAGTCTACGTATTTAATATAATTATAAAATAAATAAAACATAATAATGCTAAATCAAAATTTAATAATTAAATAATAAAATAAATAATCGTTTTAAGATTTTTTATAATTTAAATCAAGTTAAATAAAAAAATGAAATTTAAAATAAATTTCATTTTTATGAATTGACTAATAAATAACATACGTTGTATCAGAATAAGAATTAGAGGTCATCAGGAGGAACTGCTATGCTATTAGGTTTCGGCCACTAACTCCTCTATCCAACATAGCAGCAGGGCCAAATACATGCTAATGATGTATTTCGTCTGATAAAACTATCTAGTATCTTATTCTAATACAAAGTATATTATTTATTATACATCCATAAAAATTTGCCACTTAAGAGTTTAAATTTAATCTTTATATTATTGTGTTGATTTATATATTTTACTATTTTCTGCTTGATGTTATTTTTACAGTAACCTAGTTTAAAATATGTATTTATTAAATTATTTAAATGATTTTGAAGAAGGCCAATATCATTACATAGTGTTGCAATTCTTAAAATTTCATTATTTAATGTATTATATTTTATATTATATGGTATGCATGAATGCTCATGCAAAAATGTTTCTTGTAAATTTAAATATGTCATCTTTACGATATAAATTAATAGTAGTTTTAGTTAATGTTAATTTAATGTTCATATATAGGTATAAAAAAATATTTAACCTGGCAAATGCGTGCCAGCGCACGCTTACATGACCACAGCGAAACAAAAATGTTAATCATGTGTCGAGAAGGTGTGAACGGAGGAGGTTTTGAATTTGCTAAAGGAAGGAGCGCGGCGGACGTCGAGAGGGAGTTTATTCCAGGCGAGTGAGGAGGCGACGAGGAAGGATCGAAGACCATAGTTGTTAGAGTAATTAGGAACATGGAGTAAGATGGTATGACGGAAACGCAGTGATAGAGAGGTGGAGCGAGTGTCGTCTAAGAAAGGAAGGTTAATGAACGATGGGGAGCCGACAGCGATGACACGAAAAGTTACGATAAGAAGGCAGAGTTTGATGCGGATGTGGATGGTGGGCCAGGAAAGTTGGGCAAGATATACACTTTCTTTTTCATCAATATTTATTTTGTTAAGAATAAGGCTTTCTGGACAAATTTGTTCACTAATTGAATAAAAATTATTAGAATTAAATACACATATATCATCAATATATCGAAACATATATTTTATATCTTTATATAATTTAGATTTATTTTTTAAACAGTAATGAACAAATTTATATTCTATAAAGCTTAAAAACAAGTCAGCTATAATTGGGTTACTATTATCTTTTATTTGAATACATTTTACTTGTCTAAATATATATGTCCCTACTTTTAAATAATTTTGATTTATCAAAATATTTAAGGATTCTATTAATTCAATTTTATCCATATATTTATATTAACTTGATGTTTTAATTTTTGTTAG
>WNNJ02000811.1:0-91018 GCA_012934845.2 Pomphorhynchus laevis | reverse complement strand
TTATGCAATAAATTAATGTATATAATTAAAAAATAATTATACTATTAATTATTAATAGTATAATTATTAATTATACTAATAATTATTACTATTCAATAAAATTTTAACACTAAGAAATTACATAATTAAACAATTAGATACATATATATTTTGTATTGATATACCCGTGCAGTCATTATTACAATTGAAATTTTGATGACTATTTTTTATTTCGCAAGCTACTTTACTCCTATCCATACGCCAACAGCAATACGCTAATTTCAATATTTGTGGATTACCGATACAAGACTACTCATCAGCTTCTGATCCAATACCTACGTTTCAGGTTTCAGTCCTTCTAATGCTGGCTAATGATCACTCGACTAGTCTGCCGATCTAATACGTCTGCCGATCAGCTACTGATCATTTTAACGCCGGTCCTTTCAATGCCAGTTGACGATCACTCGACTCGTCTGCTTTTATTGGCAATTAGATTTAATGAAAGACTTTAGTCTTATATGTAGACTTTCATTAAATCTAATTGTCAATAAAAGTAGACGAGTCGAGTGCTCCTCAGCCAACACTAAAAGGATCGAAACAAGAAACTTAAGTATTGGTTCAGTAGCTGATGAGGTCCACCAATCCTGAAATGTAGCGTACTGCTGTTAGCGTATATATAGATTTAAAGTAGCGTGCAGAATAAAATTTTAATTACAACATAGACTTAACAGGTATATCAACATAAAATTAGGAAACAAACTATAGATGACTAGTTAGATAATAGAAATTAATTGCAAAAATAGGTAGGTTCTCAAATTAAAGGTAGCACCTTCCCATACCAACGCTGATTTAATTTGAAATCAGAAATGAATTCAATTAAATTTGCAAAATATAAGTCAAAAGTCTTTCAGCTTGCACAAGTATATCAACTTAAAATTAGGAAACAAACTATTTTCAAACAAGTTTGAAAATAGTAAACATTATGAAATAGTATAAATGGTATATACTATTAATATATAATTATACTATTATACTATTAATAGTATAATAGTATAAAATATACATTAATAAAATGGATATTTTATTAAGTTGGCAAAGGTAGCTTCAATAATAATAAGATCCTCGAGCAAACTTGTGAATGACAATTAAAACAATTAACGATGTTTTCCTTTGTTGTCAAATATTAATGTATGTAACCCACCTGAAGGTTACCTTTATTTTGTAAATGTTTTATATGTTATTTTATTTATATAATAAAAAAATTATTAATTTATTAAATATAATTTTATATTAACAAATTTATATATTTATCTATATATTATATAATATATAAATAATTATGTGTTAATATTCATTTTATAAATATAATTTTATATTCAGACAATTATATTAATTGTATAAATTAATATAGTAATAAGATTAAATAATTATATATAATTATAAATTATTATATATAATAGCACTAATATTAAATATATAATACGTTAATATAAATTATTAAAACATTAGAAACAAATATCATGACAATAATACATTTGGATGTATACATAAACGGTCATTAAAATGTTCACATTAGAAATAACAGTTGTATACTGTTACCTGAAAGAGTGAGCAGAGAAAATGAAGTTTTTTCCTATCAAGTTGTCAGTAAGCGTGTCAGACCGAGCAGTGTTGGTAAGATCTTGTTCTCTGTAGTAGAAGTCCTTCTCCTGTAGTTCTTCTTGTTCCTGCTTTCTATTTGTAATAAACGATGATAGTGTTACGTTGTCGTTAGCGTTACTTGTGTTAGCAGTTTTATTAACAGACTCTCTGATTTTTCTCTTTCTACAACAAAACACAGAACACAACAGACTACACAGACAAGCAAAGAGAGATAGAGTATTTGACGTTTTTAAAAAACAAAACGGGTAAATCAAAATACAAAAAAGCGTTACGGTCCATGAAGATTGAGAGCAATGTAATTTGGATATTATAGAGCAACCTCGCTGATAAACAACCCGATCATAGCATATCGTGTACGAAAAAACAAGATGACATTGGGAGAGATGGATTGTGTGCAGGTCGTCTCTATGCGATTAGTTGTAAACGCCGCAACAGAGAACAGAAGATACACGAAGGCAGTAAGGAAAATAGCATTTTTAAATGAATATCAGTTTCGATAGCTAACAACATAGAAAACAGCTGCTGCGTGCGTGTAATAAACTGGATTCTACTTTCTGGAACGACGACCAGGGCGCAAAGACATGGCGATAAGATCCTTCGGAAGTCACCGACGATATAAGTATACACGCTAATGCGGATGTGAATTCCAATTGTATATGCTCGGTTTAGCAGTAAATAGACGAGATTTGGGAAATCAAATCCAATTTTAGGACGGAATCGTACAATACTGATATTTCTGTATCGCGTGTTTTGGGTTTGAAGGATAAACGACAAATACAGCAGGCGAAATCGGCAAGTTGAACATCTGAAATTTGAGGGAAATTACCTTGTATTACACAAGTGCCCTTGTATTACACAAGTGTCTTAACAATACCCATCATTAGAAACGTGCTGACTTAATAATTAATACCATTATAATAGATAAAAAATAAATTTATTATTAATTATCATAAATTAAATAATAAAGTAAATATTTTAATAGTTTCGCGATTACTTCAATATTTTAATTATAATTTTATTTGTGAAAAAGCTTTAGTTGATGCATATAAACAATATAAACAAAACAATTTGAATAAAATGATGTAAATAAAAAATTATAAATAATAGCATAATTAAGTTATGACAATTAAACTGTTAATAATTTAATAATAAAATAATTTAAATTAAATGTAAATAAAAGTAAAATAGGCAAATATCCTCAACCAATACAAATTAGTGTTTTATAAATTATATTTTTTAATTAAAATTTAAAAAATGACTAAGTATTTTTACTACTAAAAAATATATCCAGTGAGTTATCCAAAACATGGAAACTTAGTAATTATAATATTATTGAATATTATTATGTTAAGTCCATTTAGTAATTATTATATCAGATAATATGACATCTGATGTTAAATATGAATACAAAGATAAAAAAGATATAAATATACAAGTATAAATGATGACAAACGAATATTTTAAATAGTTGATACTGATCCATTATTGATAAATAATTATTGGAGCTGGATCAAAGGAAATAACAAATTATTTTTGATATTTCGCTAACCTCTGCTAGCATCTTCAGAAAATTATCTGAAGATGCTAACAGAAGTAGTTAGCGAAATATCAAAAATAATTACGTCTTTCGTTTGATCCAGCTCCAATAATTATTTACAAACGAATATATACAAGGATATCAAATGAATTCAAATTCTATATTAAGTTATAGTGTTATTAATATTATATAAATTTTAATATTAAATCTCAATATTAATTGACTTTAATACTGAATTAAGAAGTGGATTAATTTGAGAATACGTAATTAGAATAAAGTTTTAAAAAATCAAAAATAGCGTTCTTTGATTGTACTTTACATTATGTAGTATTCATTCGATTAAAGAATTATTTAAAACAAAGCTATTAATTTTACGGATTCTTTAAACTCCACAAGATTATCGCGAATAAATCTTAGAAATTAATAAATATTAAAATATACAATAAGAAATTATAAAAATGTAATGTAAATTAAATAAAAATGAAGATCGATCAAAACGCATAAAAATTTGTCGGTTATAAACTTAAGATCACGAGAACTCAAACTGCATTTGGGGTCACGTGATTTATTTTAAAATTTATGCATTTAATAAATCAGATAAAATGACTTAGTATTTTATACTCTATATAAATTTAAATAAAGATAAATAAATAATAAATAATTATATAAGATTTTATTCAATCAATATTTATAAAACGATAACATTTATAATTAAAATTTAAAATAAAAATCAATGTTTATAAATTGACTAATTAAAAATATACGATGTATTCGTATATAGGATTAGAGGTCGTCAAGATAAATTGCAATTTTATCATCTTTCGACCTATATTCCTCGACTCAACATAGCATCAATACATAATTATTACGAATTATGTATTTGTAATAATTGTTTTTAGATTTTTTATGAACAACGATTTAGCAGTTAAATACGCGAGGTCTAAATATTGGTATCGATTGTTTGGGATCTAGTCCGTAGAACTTGAGATGGTTGAGCACAACTTATGGATTAATCAGATTGATATTTATAATCAAATCAGCTAACTGCGTCTACGTATTTAAGATAATTATAAAGTAAACAAAACATAATAATGCTAAATCAAAATTTAATAATTAAATAATAAAATAAATAATTGTTATAACATGTTGTATAATTTATATCAAGCTAAAATAAAAAATTGAAATTTAAAAAGTTATTTTTATGAATTGACTAATAAATAACACGTTGTATCAACGTATTTCCTCTAATGAAATTTGATTATTTAGTATCTTATTCTAATACAAAGTATATTGCTTATTAGCCATCCATAAAAATTTTATGTTTGAGAGTTTAAATTTATTTTCAATATTATTGTGTTGATTTATCCATCCATAAAAATATCCATCCATAAAAATTATCCATCCATAAAAATTTTAATATATTATCTTAATATTTTAATGGAATATTTTAATAGATTAAATTTTAATATATTAAATTTTTTATAATCTATCCATCCATAAAAATATTCTTCTTAAGAGTTTAAATTTATTTTTAATATTATTGTGTTGATTTATATATTTTGTTGATTTTTACTTCTCCGTTATAAGAAATAGAAAAAATCAAGAATACATACCAAGAATACGACATTTTTTTCTGGTACGACATTATTTATACTTATATATTATAATAAAAATAATGTCGTATCAAGAATACATAGTTTCAATATTTCTGGCAGAGGTTATATTACCGGGTAAACAGTTTACAGTTCAATAATAACTTGTCAGTAGAACATATCAGATCAAATTAGTCCTGAAAGGACTCAGATCAGAAAGATACTCGATGAATTGGATCAGAAAGGTACTCGATGAAAATAATATCAATAACATAGATGTAAAGGTTGGAAACCATTTTTATCTAGACAACTCAACGAAAATCCGTTTTTCAATTTTCGAAATTACGAAAGCAACTTAAATTATAAGCTAGTAAATAACTAAGCTTTCCGCGATATAAGCAATTACTTATGAGATTACAATTAAATGACATACAATGAGCTTATAAGTTTATGAGGCGCAATTAAATTATTCTATAAATAAGTTGAGCAAATTAAATTGTAAGTTCGACATTCGGTGTAAAAGCGTTCTAACAATAGCATGAATGAATAATTGCGGTCTGTTTAATTTCTTAGTTAAATATTTCTTAGTCGTACGAAAATAAGGGTAATAGAAAGACATAATGTTATATAATATGTGTGCTGAACGCACTTGCTCCTTCAAATTCAAAGACAAAGAGAATTATCTAATTACCGGAACAGCGATATAAATCGAATTAACAAGAAACGGTGAAATAATTAAATATGGATCGTTGATGCTCAATTTAATATTTTTGAATGTAAAATTTGTTACTCTTGTTTTCGAATGTGTTGAGCAAAATACGATCAAATTATTATAATGGATGGTAGTAAGATCAAAATAAAAGCAGTAAGGTGTGAGGAACAATGATATGAGGAATATGTTATTTTGAAAAATGTGATAGAGAAAATAATAAGATTTACAATTTAAATACATATATAAAATGTTGAAGATTATAGCGCAATACAAATATTGATTTTTTTGTATTTTAAATGGTTTACTCATCGAAATAAATATGAGAAAATATAAATAAATATGAAATTTATTACCACAGAATTTTGAAGATAAAGAATTTTTTAATTAGTTTGAGAATGTATAAAACTAGGGTAAGGCTTACAATTTAAAAGCAAAGGACGAAAATAATCAACATGATAATTCACTTGAGAGTAATAACAATCTAAAACTTCAATTTTATCAGTTTTCTCTAAGTTCGCAGATTTATAAAAACTGCCCGACATATTTTTAGATGACGTTCTATGCTATTCACTAAGACCCGCTTATTAGATTATAAATTCTAAATATTCATCATTTCTGTATTCATTTTAAGAATGTAAAAACAAGTCACTAATATCCTTGTATATTGGTGAAAGAATAAATATACGTTGTATATTCTGTCTAATATATTCTCATAGTCATGAAATAACTGAATAATTTTCACATCCTATATGAGAACATCGTATTTTTTCAAATATTTGAAAAAGGCTTTATAATTCGGAAATGGATATCTTAAGATGGACATTATTTGTCCTCCTTAGACAGGAAAAAGCCTTTTGGTATATAAATCACATCAAAGACAAACGATGACGGTAGATGTAAGCTATAAATTATGGAAGGAATGACTGTGTCGTAATTTGTGAACAATGATCTATGAATACGAATGCAAAATGCATAAAACAAATGGGCACTGCAATAAGTACGAACGTATTCAAAAGGTCCTTAATTTACCATTCACATGTTTTCATGACATTTTTTCTAACGATCAACTTTGAATCACACTTCCATTAAAGAACTTTTAGAAGATTGTTACAATTGATTTGGTCAACCTAAATTTTAATACTCACTTGCAATTGCATTTACATCTACAACGACCTTTTTTATCGTTAGCACTTGAGTCATTGTGTGGCCTGTGACAACTTAAGTGCTGCTTGTTGTTAACGCCACGCGACATTTCTACATAATCAGGTGATGAACTGTCGTTTAGTTCAAGAGAGGAATGACGTAAGCTATTCGGGGGAGTTGGACTGTAATCAACTCTGTTGTCTATTCGAGTAACAGTTCTACGGGCACTACCCAAAACGTCGACTTCGGCTCGTTTACTATATCGGTTTATGGAATCTGATATATCGATATCATCAGGTGTAAGAGATATTAAGTTTGGTATTTCTTTATAGTTGTTCTCCATGTCATCATATTGTTGCATTTGCCTTAGATCACTAACTTTTCCGAATGATTGACCAATGGTGTTTGATTTTCGAATAGAACCCACGTCATTTGGATTCATTTCGGACATATGTTGTATATTAGATTTTAAAACCGATTGTGGGGCAAGAGACCTATCAGGCATATTTGATTGTCGATATGATTGCTTATCTTGGAATTCACTTTGCTGATTAGATTTTCTGAAAGATTGTGCACCGAAGGATTGATTCGGTTCTTTTGACATTCGAGTTGACTGTGAATCTATCCGTACAGGTACCTGTTCAGACCTACGTATTGACTGTGAACTGAGTAATTCAAGCATCTTGTCAGATTTCTGAATTGACTTGGGAGAACCAATAGTTTCTGGCTTCTCACCCGATTTTCGAATCGATTCAGATTGTAGGCCATATTTTTGTATTGACTGCGGGTCTATGGAATCTGTCAACCGATCTGACTTTCGAATTGACGGTCCAATAATGGACGTATCTTGTTGTTCAGTTTTTCGAATCGATTGTGCTGTAATACCAGGTTGCTCGTTCGATTTTCTGATTGATACTCCCCCTGATTTTGTCGTTGACTGCTTGATATCTGTAATTCGATTAGATTTTGTAAATCCGGACAAGTCTTGATGTGTAATTTTCTGATTTGATATAAATGCATCTTTGCTTTCATCCTCCTCAGACAAATATGTTGAACCGTTTTCAAACTTTTTCTTGTTATTTACATGATTCAAAATTTGTTTATCTCTTGGCTAAATCAGAAAGTTAATAAACTTAAATACAAATATTATACGATTATAAGGTTGTATAGATTTTAAAACGACTAAAATACTGTTTGCAGTTAATGCAATCATTATGATTATATCATAGTATAACAACATATAATAATATAATAATATAATCAAGTAAAATTAAAATAATAGCATCGATTTTGCAATCTTGTACATGGGTGTCATCTAGTTGTATATAAAACCTTTTAATGGATATGTAAAGTTTCTAATTAGTGAACAAAGAAACACACGAAATCAAGCAAAGAACTTTAAATGCACAGCTGTACGACATATACATTAATAAAAGATCATCTATATTGATTAATTGGAAAGAAAGCCATTAACGATAAAAAGCATATTTGATGCAAAATGCAAAATATAAATGAATTTAATTATATTGACTAAATTATAATAAATTCATTCGTTATATATTTATTAGTTTTGAATTGTTGATCTCATACTTTTTGGAATCTCATTAAACGTCGTTGTATAATTAAAATATGTAATTATTATTTTATATTTCCTTTTATTTAAAACACATTTCCACGTAATTTTAATTTTCTAATATTTCAGTCGGTTATAGCTTTTATTAATAAATCCAACAAGCATCATGGAAATACGTGAATTTTAAATATTTAAAAAATTGGAATAAAACTAAAATAATTTGTAATTAAAAATTAAATATTCTGGTTGTTGCATGACATTATGCTCACAGAAATTGTTCCTATTCTTGAGACAGCAGGACGCTATTCATCAGCATAAGTGGGTCTCATCAGCCTAAGTGGGTGTCATGAGCTGATGACCCAGACCTTCATTTTACGTTTCGACCCTTATTATCTGCATACTCCGTACACTGGTGATGATCGGATTTTAACTCAGGACGTATGTAAAGCGATTCAAATTTACATCCACTAGACTATATGCTCCAGTGGTGTAGATATACATTTCTGTAGCAGCCAGCCTAGTGGATGTAACATTGAATCGCGATACATACGTCCTGAGTTTAAATCATATCAGCACCAGTGTGCGGAGTAAGCAAATAATAAAGGTCGACACGTTAAATGTAGGTATGGCTCAGCGACTCCACTCAGGCTGATTAGTAGCGTCCTGCTGTTTCAAGAATACGAACAAAGCCTGTGAGGATAATGTCGTGACACAACAAGAAGAATTTCAGCTTATAGATGCAATCAAGTTAAACTAAAAATTAAGTATTTTAAAATCAAATATTCAAAATTGTTTCGACTCTAGACATATTATTAATAGAAGCAAGATAAAAACACAAGAATTTACAGATAAACATTTTAGTAAAAATAGAATTTAAATATTTAATATAAGACAAAATAATATTTGTGTTTAACATTGAAATTATGATTTTTTATTCTGCATGCTACTTGAATCCTATCTACAAGCCGATATCAATACGCTACATTCCAGTATTGCTGGACCTATCCAGCTACTGATCCAAAACCTACGTTTTACGTTTCGGCCTTTTAATGCTGACTAACCATCACTCAACTCCTCTGTTTTATTGGTAATTAGATTTTATGAAATAGTTTTGTTCTACATTTTGCAAATTTCAATCGAGCAGCAACGACCCGTAGATGGTCGATTGAAATCACCATTCTTACCAATTTGCTTTATATCGCAGTTCCTATTTGATCAGTCTCTTTGAGGTCCAACAATCGAAATTAGCATATTGCTATTAGCTTATAGATATGATGAAAACAGCATGCAGAATAAAAAAAATCATCAAAATTTCAATGATAACAATAGCTGCACAATTATATTAACTTAAAATTAGGAAATAAACTATAAATGACTAGTTTAATAATAGTAATTAATTTCAAAAAAAGTAGATTTTCAAATTGAAGGCAAAACTTTCACCTACCAACGGTGATTTAATTTGACATCATAAATGATTTCAATATAATATAAGAGGTTACAATTATAAGACGTTACAATTATAATAAGACGTTTCAATTATATATAATATAAGATTTCATTCTTAATAAATCAATATTAATGATAAAAAGGTATATCTAGATATGAACATTAAATTAACATAAATTAAAACTACTTTTAATTTATATCGTAAAGATGACATATTTAAATTTACAAGAAACGTATTTTTGCATGAGCATTCATGCATGCCATATAATATAAAATATAATACATTAAATAATGAAATTTTTAGAATTGCGACAATTTGTAACGATATTGATTTTCTTTAAAATCATTTAAATAATATAATAGATGCATATTTTAAACTAGGTTACTATAAAAATAACATCAAGCAGAAAATAGTAAAATATATAAATCAACACAATAATATTAAAAATAAATTTAAAATCATTAGCGGAAAATTTTTATGGATGGATAATAAATAATATACTTTGTATTAGAATAAGATACTAGATGATCAAAATTGAAATGGCAAGACGCCCCGCATGAGGTAGAAAATTTATTCAGAGGAAATACGTTCTTAGCATGTATTTGGCTTCGCTGCTGTGTTGGGTCGAATGACCTAACATAGCAATTAGGTCCTAATGACATCTAATCCTTATTCTGATACAACGTATGTTATTTATTAGTCAATCTATAAAAATGACTTTTATTTTAAATTTCAATTTTTTATTTTAACTTGATATAAATTATACAAAATGTTATAACAATTATTTATTTTATTATTTAATTATTAAATTTTGATTTAGCATTATTATGTTTTGTTTACTTTATAATTATCTTAAATACGTAGACGCAGTTAGCTGATTTGATAATATAAGAAGATATAAGACGAAAGTCTTTTATTAATTCTAAATGCCAATAAGTCAGACGAGTATAGTGATCGTCGGCCAACATTAAAAAGACCGAAACGTGACACGTAGGTATTGGATCAGTAGCTGATTAGGTTCATTTACACTGATATGTAGCGTACTGCTGTTGGCTCATAGATAGGATAAAAGCACCGTACAGAATAAAAATAGTCATCAAAATTTCAATGGTAACAATAACTGCACAATTATATTAACTTAAAATTAGGAAATAAACTATAGATGAGTAGTTTAATAATAGTAATTAATTTCAAAAATAGGTAGATTTAAAAATTGAAGGTAAAACCTTCACATACCAACGGTGATTTAATTAAAAATTAGAAATGATTTTATTTAAATTTGTAAAATGTAAGACAAGTTTTTCATTTAATCTAATTGCCAATTTTTTAACTGACGAGTCGAGTCATCATGGGTCAACATTAAAAAGGATCGAAACATGAAACGTAGGGACTGAATCAGTAGCTGATGAGGTCCACCAATACTGAAATGTAGCGTTCGGCTGTTGGTTCATAAGTAGGATAAAAGCAGCGTGCAGAAAATTACCATTTTTCAATGGTAATAATGACTGCACATGTATACCAACTTAAAATTTGTGTTTACATTGAACAACGTACCATCGTCGATTGATTTTAATTTGTCTAAGAAGCTAAAACTTGTATTGCATCATAGTGTATATGGCGCCAAACAAGCAATAAAACTGACCTTATATTACGTTTTTAATAGAAATCCTAGTAATGAAAATGGATTTGCTAAATTTTATGTATTTGTAAAAATATGTTTGGAACAAAGAAAATATGATCGAGGAAAGTCAAATAGATTTCGGTTTCAAACGCATTGAATTACTCAACAATTGAGTTCTGCAAATACAATAGAATTAATTGTTCAATGTATTTTAATAATGTTATATTATTTAAAAAATTAAAAAGACTAATTTATTTATTAGATATGAATATGAATTCATTTATCAGATCAAATATGACTACAAGTTAATATTTGGTTAAATATAAATATTTCTATATTATAATTTGTGCCACCATTAAGTCAGGTATTATTGGTTTCGAAGGATCGTACCTTCAAAGAATCTTCAGCCCCCGCTTAATGCGCTTCGCTATGAATGAAGCGAGATCTCGAATTCAAATTATACGTCGACGATTACTACTTCTCTGGTATGATATCTCATGGGTGGACTTGGTAGACATCCTGTCCATACAGTCGTTCGTTAACAATACCATAAAATCTCTAACTATGGACATCACAATTAAACACGATAAGAAGATATCCAATCCGACAATCCAGCATGTTACTGCAATCATCCCTAATTATTCCCAACGTCCGTTATCAGATGCTGAAGTCACAGTTTTAAACTGAAGACCTGATTTTATTCCTACCCCACGCATACATCCCATCGAGATCAGATGTGATTCCGAAATTATGCTAAACTACTTACCACCGTCAGCCACATTTGCTGTGACCACGAATGATTTCCAATCCCGCTCAAGTCTTAATCGTATCCAAATGAATATGACAGGCGAAGAACTCAGGGCTCTCAAGAGCTTGAGGAAAGATGATTCGATTATTATCTGCAAGGGCGATAAGGGTCGTTCGTTGATGGTATTGGACAAAAATGTGTACATCGAATCTGGAATAAGTCCACTTCAAGGAAACAAGTTTAAAATTCTCAACAAAGATCCAACAATTAATCGCGAAAAACTATTTAATCAGAAGTTGAAAGAATTACTGACCACAAAGGCAATTGATGAAAGTTGGTACAAGAAGGCTTTTTCCAACAGATCCAGAAGCAGCTTTATGTATCTTCTCCCTAAGATACACAAGCCTGTTCTTCAAATGAGGCCTATTATCGCTAGCTACGGTTCATTCTGTCACAATCTCGCCAAAATGATCAACAGTCTTATCGTTTCTGACATGCCACGGACATCGTCTTTCATAAAGGATGGTCCTCACTTTGCCTGTTCCTTAAGCCAGGTGTACAAATTTTCGTACTTCTTTGCAACTGCCGATGTGAAGTCCCTATTCACGAACGTTCCGCTGGAGCCTTCTATTCAAATATCAAATAAACTCCTCACTGAGCATTGCACAACACCGAAACTCACAATATCCCAATGGTCGAGTCTCATACAATGGTGCATCTCCAAAAATTCATTCTTGTTCAATGGAAATATGTATGATCAGATCGATGGTGTAGCCATGGGCTCTCCGCTAGGACCGACACTCGCAAACATCTATATGAGTTCCTGGGAGGCGGATGTTTACTCTTTTATACCGTCCCTAAAATACTGGTGGAGATATGTCGACGATGTCTTTATGGTGCTAAGTGAGAAACCATCACTGAATGAATTAGAAAGCTCGCTTAATGGGAAACAATCTGCAATCCAATGGGATGTATGTTTCGAGAGCAGTACCAGCTCTATTTCCTTCTTGGACGTCTTGGTCAAGCGACACGATAGCAGCGTCATTATATCAGTGTTCAGGAAACCAGGTATTTCTTGGTGGCCACCACCTTGGCACACACATATGTCAGATCGCTACAAAATATCTACTGCGATTTCTTTGTTGAAACGATCGGCTCTTATTTGCTCATCTAAACTAACCGCTTTTTACGAACAAATGACCATAAAGAAAAAACTAACACAAAGAGGATACCCAAAATGGGCAATCATTATGGCTGAAAAACAGTCAAAAAAAACTCCTACGTCGTCGCATGAACTTATCTAACCCTGATGAGGTTAGAACAAACACAGTCCCAAGTCTGACCTTGTATATTGGCACTACCTTTATCAACAACTTGTGCAGCAGATCACTACAAAACGATCTAAAGCGCTCAGGATTGACGAATATTCGAATTTACCACAAAAGATGTTGCACTTTATCTGGGATGTTCATAGAGAAACCAAAATTGTCCCCTGTAAGTGGCGTATACCGCATTCCTTGCCAAGATTGTGACGCGGGTTATGTAGGACAAACCCGACAAACATTCTCCAAGCGCATTTATCAGCATCGATATGCGCTAAAACGGGGTGACTCCTCGTCTGCCATTGTCAACCACGTCCTATCGACCGATCATGGGATTGACTTTGGAAAAGCTAAGATTATCTGTGTTGAACAACTTGCAACGTCGTCTTATAAAAGAGTCAATCTTAATAAATTCCGAAGCGAATCCGATGGCCGGAAATAAGTCTAACTAGTCACTACGATTACCAGTATCGCATGAAATTGTGAGCGGTATCGCGTAAACGAATGGACTTCTTCCGTGGTATTCCTAGTATAAAACTTGTATCTCTGTACTGTCATTTTAATTCTCTTTGATTTTTTATCTGTTGACAAGGACCGTTTAGTCGAAAGCTTCAATAAAACCGATTCAAACTGTATTTCGCAAGTCTATAATGAGTGATCGATACAACAATCTAATCAAAGACTTGCACGCAACTACGTCTATATTATAAATGTTAATATAAACATAAATACTAATATAATATATTATATATTATGATAAGGTAAATATTATATATTTTATATATTTACAATATGTCATTTTTAATATAATGGACAAATTGAGAGGGGGTAATTCCCAATTGCTCTTGTGAATAATGTTATATTATTTAAACAATTAAAAAGAACTAATTTATTTATTAGAATGCTAGCAAAATTAAATACAAATAAAATTATTAATATGATTATAAACTGTATAAATTGAAACACGCCTAAAATGTTGACATTCAATGTCATTATTCTGGTTACATAGATTTTTTCAATTTTATAAAAATAAAGTGTTTAAACTAATCTGCATATTCAAATAATAAAAATATTTTAATCACTAAACTTTTATATAATAAAAGTATAATTATATATAATTACAAGTTTAATTATATATAATATATTTTATATATAATTATATTTATATTATAACTAGACAATTTATTATACCATTATCTTTTGGTACTGAGATGTTAACTCATACGGGTTTATATTTTCCTAATAAGTTTCATTCATCCACACATTTACTTGTGCTCGACGTTAAGCTTGAATTTCATAGTGTTATCGGCCAGTAAATATCCATGTCAACACATGTGTTTAACTAGATGTTTGAACCATTTGATTCGTAGATACTCGTACATACTCGGTGTTCATTGAAACATACATAGCATTTATGAACAAGTATTTACTATTTATTATTTTTATAATCATTGAGCAATTATTTATTTTTATAAGTTAGAAATTATAAACAAAATAATTACGCAAATATATGCTAATTTGGCCGATAAACAACAAGATCGCGAAAGAATCCACTAATATTTGTACAACTGTAACGCACACGTTCAAAATAAAAAACACGAGATGAAAAGAATATATAGACAATTAATGTTCTAACAAAAAGTAATCTAGTCAATATAGAAATGTCTTATTTATAAGTGAATAATAAATAACCATACTCGAGAAACATCCTTTACTAGAAATCCCGACTGTGTTACACCTATCAACATAAAAGATATCGTTTAATAAATGAACATAAGTTTGAATATCGTATCCAGAAAAGAGCTTTGAGTTAAATTCTAAGCATTAGAATTCAGATATGATCACCTAAATTGAAATTACATCCATTTTAAGTAAGTGAAAGTAAATATAAGTTATGGTACAGATAAAACTATACAGATAAAAGTCAAGCAAATAAAAACAAAATGCACTGATCCAAAATCAAATAGGTGATTACGACTGCATTGAACAGAATCAGCACACCACAAGCAAACTAGTATGATAAATTATAATCATACTAATGATCTACGTTCCAATCGTTATCGTTGCCATTTGTTCCTCCTACTTTCGAACAATTTGGATTCCGTGTAAAAGCCGGCTCGTTGTTTCTCAATGTCTACTTATTATATCGACCTGGATCATACCATCCGTCAGGCTCCTTTTATGTGAATAGTCAAACTTATTTTCTTTCCTCTTCCTCTCCGGTGTACCTTGCGTTGTACTAGATGATATAAATGTTCGCTTAAAGCGTCCTTGTGATTCCAATACCCTAAAGACAATTTCTACATTAAATGATCATGATTTTCAAATAATGTATCCTCGTTATTCTTCTGCTACCCATATTCTTGACGGTACCATCGATATTGTTACCTTACTTTCGCGTCTTTTCTTGTATTGTTCATTGTGTATATCTAAACCTGCTGTATCTAACCACTTTCTTGTTACATGTTCTCTTCCTTTATTAAAAATCAATGTTCCTGCAAAAATTATATCGTATTGTTCTTAAAAATTCCTCAATTTTTCCTTTTTCACTCTCATATCAACCGCTCTTCGTTAATGTATCCTTCTTCTATCTACAAATCCCCTAATTACTTATGTTCCCTCTTTAACAATGTATTTTGCCTTATCCTCGATTAAATTCTTCCCCTTAAAACTTTTGCTCAATCACGTCATTATCGTAACCATGGTTCGACTCTGAGTGTGTGATTTTAAAACGCCTCCTGTGTCGTTCTTTCAGAATGCATCATCGTTATCTCAGAGTATCTTCAGCACTTGACTCCTCCGTTTATCGTAGCCAATTATTTGCTCTTCGTCATTCACATAAGCAATTTCTGGGTTCTAAGGCACGTAGTTTTTGGTGAAACAAACTACCTTCCGCTAATGACTCTCGAACTAAATAGGAAACTCTCAATTCTCTACTTTATTGTTCCTCTGTCATATCCACACTCGATCCTTCTCAATTTTCCAATTTCCTAAATTTTCTTAACGGGGCCAAATAAGATACACATTTGGCCCCACTGATTACATCATTAAATTTCAAAAAATGACAAAAAATATCAAACTGATAAAAAATAATCCCGCAGCAACAGGCAAGGAACGAATGCGGTAATTTGTCGAAAAATTTGGAGTGTAGAGAAGAAGGGAATGATATGATCTTAAGGATAAAGAAGCAGGATGATATTCATCGAGATATGGAAGATGTAAGTATGAAGGGGAATAGCGATGCAGTACACGATTGGCCAGGATAATCAAATGAAACTGGACACGATCGCTAATTTGGAAAGCAAGCAAATATTGAAAATATGTTGAGATATGTGGTCAAAACGGCGGAGACGTAGGAGGACGCGAGCCGCTGAGTTTACAATACGTTGGAGAGGTTGGAGAGTAGTTTCGGGAGACTTGGAGAACAGGCTAAGGCAATCATCGATTCGGGAAAATAAAAGGGTTAATAAAAGAGAAAGACAGGAGCGAAAATCGATCAGCCTACGAATACGGCGAATATCATGAAGTAGTAGGAACGAGGAGCGGATTTTATCGGAAACAAATGGCTTGAAAGAAAGAGTCGTGTCAAAATGGAAACCGATGAATACCATATCATTAACGGCATGAAGAATGGTTGAGTAGATATATACGGTAGGTGGAGTAATGTTGAGGTGAGAGGGAATTTTCCACATGATTTTGAACTTTGCAGGATTGAGTGATAGGTGAAGCGAAGAAAGGTGCCAGAAGTCGGATAAAGCAAGCGGAGGAAGTGAATGCAATATCATCTATTTGTGAGGAGGGTATATAAGAGTAGAGGAGAATGTCATCAGCATATTGCATAACATGAAAATTTTGTGTTCTGGTTATTGTAGAGAGATCACCGAGAAGAGAGAAAAACGGGAGCTAGTAGGAGCCTTAAGGAACACCGTGTGCGAGAGAAGACGGTTGAGAGACAGAAGATGAATGACCACTGAATTACGGTCAGATAAATAAGAGGAAAACCAGGCTACAGCGGAGTCAGATAATCCATAGTCATGACGAAGCCGATAGAAAAGAAAATGATGATCGACGATGCTGAATGCAGATGAGAGGTCGAGGGAGATGTTGACGCTCCAAAGGTTTTCTCTCGTGATTGTAAAAGACCACTAAATACTCGGTGAAACGATAGTTCTGTGGAATAATTAGAACGAAAAGCAGATTGAAACTGGGGATATAAATTTGACGATATAAGATAGGTATTAACCTGATTTAGTACAAGACATTCGAAGAGTTTTGATAAGGTTGAGAGAAGATATATAGGACGATATGAGGACGGAAGTGAACTGTCGAGAGAGTGTTTTTACAATGACAGATTACCAGTTTGACGGAAAAGTGCCGCTGCGGATAGATTATGACGCTACAAAGTTTTTCTCTCGTGATTTTAGATGATCACCAAAGACTTTGTGAAACGCTAGTTCTGTGAACAATAAAAAGATCATCTATTTCATCAAAGAACTAGGATGAAGGACGGGAAGATCTAGGACAATATATGAAAGCGAGTTCAAGTGAAAAAGGATAAAACGATCTACATATAAGTAATTCGAAAGATTCGGGTGCTAGAGAACAATTAATTTTCATGAGAGACGAAGAAGCGCAGGCAAAGGCGACAATCCCACTGTAATTCAATGTTGATGTTGATAACGCATTATCAGAAGATCGGGCAGAATCAACGAGATATACTCATTTTGAACGTAGACGGCGGATAGCGAGATCATCACAATTGGTATGCCAAGATCAGCTATACAACAAATGTCAAGCGATTGTTGGGCAAATGTGTTGAGAAGGTCAGTTTTATTTTGGATATAACGGATATTGAGTAGACTAATACGATATGAGCGATAATCGGAATTGTCTAAAGAAGGATGCGAGAAGTTAAATTGGTCGCTATCAAATTTTTAGAAGATTGTTAATACCATGAAAATTTCAAATTTCTTATTGTAAACAAAAATTCTCCTTTAATTTCACGTAGACGGTTTTCTTTATGAGCAAAGGAAATCTGAGAGATTTCAGACGGGGACCGATCAGGAAAGATGCGGCAAGTAGATGTTGAGGAGATGAGTTTAAAACACCGCGAAAGGATTGACTTTGCTTGATTATGATCACTGAGAACCACCTTTAAGAGTGGATGACGAGCGGAGTGGAAAGCAGAAACGCTTGATGTAAGGCGATGTATAGAAATAGGAGAGATGCCGTTGAAGATATATGTCATTGAAGAGAGATGAATTATCAACAGGTAGGATTATTAAAAAGAGAGTTTGAAACGAAGAAACATCAGCATCGAGACGGCTTTGAGCTGAAGCGGAGTCGAATACCTCGACATTCGATATGATAATGCACCTATCACTTGAGGGAAATCGTTTTCGTTGACGTTGTGAATCTGTAGGATTGACCGAAGTAGGCTTGAATATTCTGGTCAAAGATGAAGGAAGAGTACGAGTTGGATAGGAATAATTAGACGAGTGTATTGGTGGAATAATACCGGCTACTTCTGATGAAGTTTGGAAATACGGTTAAATGAATGAACATTATAGGTAAATGATTTATGAGGATTATGACACATCGAAGAGCTGGTATCTGAAATCGAAGACGAGCATGTATGATTTGATGTTAGTGTGCTTAGGTAGTCTGATTTATCAGACTATGAAGTTTGAAGGCGCACAATGACAACTTTCCTTTCCCACTAAAAGAAAGTTAAGATAGCCAATGTTGTAATCGACAAAAATCGCATCATTATAAGATCGGGATAGTGTGTTTTCTAGGCAAGCCGGATCTTTCGAATGAATATGATCTACTCCAGGAATGATATCGGAAACAAGCGACTGTTGGTTCTTGACAAGATTGAGTGATATGCTTGTATGCGTTATGAGTATCAGAGACTGATAGCTGGTCAGACGGATAATTCTGCATATTCTTAATATTACCACCTTTATTGTAGGAGGAAGTGTTGACAGTAGTAAATAGACCCAAGAGGTTATTATAACGAATCATTATTGGTGATTCACTTGTCATAAGGCAGTCAGAATTGTTGGAATAAATAATGTTTTCAGTTTGGATGGACTTGGTGGTTACAGGTGATCGCGGACTACATAGTTGTTGGAAAATTATATTAATTTTATTTTATTAATATGATTTCCTCAGAAATAATGGGATTTAATATCTTATTTTAACATGGAATTTTTTATGAAGCCATTGATATATAAAAGATCATGTGTTAAAATAAAGATCGAAGGTAATTAGTAGGAACTACTATGTTATCTTGTTTTGCACTTGGTCCTCTACCCTAAAATAGCAGGGTCAAATATAAAAAGTTATTTAATAAATATTTTCTCGTTCTAATAAGCATTATAATACGATAATATTTACATTATTTCTAAATTTATTTATGGCTTTGTCATAATCATTCCTTTACTTGAACTATTTGTTAAACTATTTAATATTATAATATTTACATATTGTAGATTAATTCGAATAAAGCCTCTAGTGTTCGATCTCTTCAATTTATTCGAATTAATTGTATCGATGGACAAACTTATAATTCAGCAACAAATCAACCTCGATCCAGATGCACCCGATGCCCAGGACGAATGGAATCACCGGCGTCAGAAGCTGCTGAACTTCGTCTCATTGCAGGGCACTGTAACGGACGAACAAAAGAAGTTTGTGTTGGTGAACCTACTGTCGTCGCGACTGTACAAATTAATCAAAGATTCTCAATCGTTCGACTTGGCACTTGCCATCCTTGACGAAAAGTTCCGCGAACCATTAAATACAGTTTTTACTCTATTTCAATTGCACACATGTCGACAAGACAAAACTCTGACTATTCCACAGTTCGCTAGAAAACTCGAGGATTTGGCCGACAAGTGTAATTTTGAAGACGTCGACGCTGACACAAATTGTCGAAGCCATATAATCGACGCCCTTGTCCAAGGACTTCTCAATTCCTATATTCGTGAGAGAATATTAGAATCAAACAAAACAAATTTCGATGAAATCGTTTTGATGGCTACATCTCTAGAGGCTGCTCAACAGCAAGCGGCAATCTTCAATTCAAACGATGAGACAACAATGTTGGCAACTATTTCTAGAGGCAACAAAAATGAGACAAATGTTTCCGACGCTCTGGACGAGCAATCGATCAACGCAGCATTGGGTAACAAAGACACCGAGTTGTGCTATTTTTGTGGTAACCGTTGCCATCCTCGTACTAAATGTCCCGCCCGTACTGTCACGTGCAACAGTTGTTCGAAACTGGGTCACTTCACAAAGGTATGCAAATCTAAAGGAAAATGTTCTGCATCGACGGCTTCAGCGTTGTCTCTTGTCCCAATCGAATTCCGAAGAACGAACTTCAACTACTTATATCACTATCAATGGCCAACGAATTAATTGTCTACTCGATACCGGAAGCTCAGACAACTTCATAGATTCAAAAATTGCACGAACATTAAAACTACAATTGTCACCTTGTCGCAAAACTGTCTATATGGCTTCATCGTCTTCCCATGCCACGATTACAAAGCAGTGGACAGTAGATATAGAACTGGAAAATAAGACCTATCCGCACCGCCGCTTTTCGATACTGTCGTCTTTATGCTCCGAAGCCATACTGGGTTGAGAATTTATGAGAAGACATGAATCGATTACATTTACTTTTGGAGGAAATCTGCCTGGATTAATACTTGCAAGTGTAACACCTGCACCTGTTATTAACATTCAGCCACTAGCACTGTTTCCAAACCTACCCAGAAACCTTATTCCTGTCGTCACAAAATCGAGAAGACAAACACAACCAAATGCTGAATTTACACGAAACGAAATTGCAAAACTGCTAAAGTCCGGCGTCATCCGCGAAAGTAGATCACCTTGGCGCTCGCAAGTTCTCGTCGATACAAATCGAAATGGCAAACGAAGAATGGTTGTCGACTATTCCCAGACCATTAATCGCTATACGACACTGGGCGCGTACCCTTTGCCTAACATCGACAGTCTAATCTCGAAAAATAGCAACACATGTTGTATTTTCCACACTCGATCTAACTAGTGCGTACTATCAAATCCTTTTGCTCGAGGTAGATAGGCAATATACGGCATTCGAAGCCTTAGGTCGTCTGTATGAGTTACAACAAATTCCATTCAGACTCACAAACGCCGTTTCCGTTTTTCAGCGTTTAATAAACAAATTTGATTGACGAAAATAAACTCGAAGGAGTTTTTGCGTATATGGACGACATAATCGTATGCGGTAAAGACGTCAAGGAACACGACAACAGACTAAGTCGCCTAATGAGTGTTGCCAACCGACTGAATATCAAATTCGCTTCCGAAAAGTCTCGTTTGAGCAAAACGCAACTAAACTTCCTTGGTTACAATATACAACATGGATGTATTAAACACGATATCCAGAGAATCAAGCCTCTCATTTCCTACTTAACTCCTAACGATCAAGCAGCACTGAAAAGACTGATTGGAATGCTCGCATACTATTCTAGATGAATTCCCTTTTTCTCGACAAAGATACGTATATTAGTTGAATCGAAATGCTTCCCCTTTGAACGTACCGTCGTCGAACAGATTGAGGAAATCAAGATGGAAATTTCAAAATCATTCCTCTGTGCTTACGATCATACTCTTCCATTAGCCGTTGAAATGGATGCATCTTACTCATCAATCGGCGCTGTGCTCAGTCAAGTCAATCAACCAATCGCATTTTTTTCCAGATCCCTGCCCAAAACGGCACTACGACAATCAAGTATAGAGAAGGAGGCCTTTGCTATTGTAGAAGCCTTAAAACACTGGAAACATTTCCTGTTGGGACGACATTGCGTGGTGAAATGTCGAATCGAATTAGCGCCGTACAATTTCGAAATCGAATATCGACCGGGCAAAAACAATCAAGCTGCAGACGCCATGTCAAGGATAACTTGTTCTTCTTGCAAAACGACAAATGACCTCAAATGCCCACATGAGTCACTGTGTCATTCGGGAATTACACGACTGTTTCATTACGTACGTGCTCACGAACTCCCCTACGACAAAAAAGACGTAACCGACATAGTCTCATCTTGTAAAATATGTGATGAGTTGAAACTACAATATTGCAATCCGGAAACAGCGCATGTCATCAAGGCAACGCATCCGTTCGAGCGACTAAGCATCGACTTTAAGGGACCCTTAGCGTCCACTACCTATAACAAATACATCCTTTGAGTGATCGATGAATATTCGCGTTTCCCCTTTGGAATTCCACGTAGAGATACATCTTCGGCATCTGTTATCACTTTACTCAATCAAATATTCAGTGTTATCGGGTACCCGGCTAGCGTGCACAGTGATCAAGCGTCATATTTTCAATCAAATGAGTTTAGAACTTACTTAAACGCTCGAGGAATAAGCTGCACGAGAAGTTCCAGCTATAACACTCGCGGCAACGGCCAAGTTGAGCGCTTTGTCGGAATTGTATGGAAGACTATTCTACTCGCTCTTAAAACAATCAAGAAACCAACGAGTGAATTGCAACTCGTATTGTCACGAGTCCTATCGTCTTTGCGTTCCTTGTTGTGCACATCGACTGGTGAGACACCTCACCAACGCCTGTTCTCATTCAAGCGAAATTCAAAAATCTGTTACAACGCCCCCGTCTGGTTGGTCAACGGTGAAAATAATCTTCTTCGACAAAACCAGAGCGCCAAATCGTACCCGGCATTCTCACAAGTCGAAATCGTTCAATCAAATGGACACTATGCTACAGTTCGGAAACTAAGTGGAGAAGTGAACGTGTCAACGAGACGATTGGCAAGGTACCCAACGAATGGACATGACCCTGAAAACAACTTCATACCTGAGCAACATCGAGAAATTAAGGACCTGCCACAGCAAAGTCCCGACTTAAACAGGCCGAGGAAACCGAATCAGCATGATACCGATACGATGTAAGAGCAGGAAACTATCGATGTTCAAGTAGAGAGCATTCCCGTTCAAAAGGAAAACACATATATCTTGCGACGATTAACACGAGCAAGAAAACCTCCTATATACCTCAATGAACACGTGACGGAGGAAGAATTTCATAATCATTCCTTTAGTTGAACTATTTGTTAAACTATTTACATATTATAATATTTACATATTGTAGATTAATTCGAATAAAACCTCTAGTGTTCGATCTCTTTAGGTTTAAAATAAGTAGACTCAGTTAGCTGATCGATTTATCTAATTTTCAGGATTTGCGAAGGAAAATCTGAATTTTTTACATTCATTTTCTATTGATGAAAATGAATGTCTATTGAAAAAATGAATAAATGAATGAAAATTTTTTGAATGAATAAACAAATGAATGTCTTGAAAATGAAAATCTTTTCAGATTCTATTTACAATTCGTAAAATGTGCTTATTTGAAACGAATAAAAACGATTTAAAAAATTATCATTAATAAATAGCAAATTGGCCAAAAAACATTTTACGCAGACTCTTTAATGTAATTTTTATCGTACAAAATATTAATTTACAAGCTTTCCAAAAACAGCATTAAATATGCTTCGTCAACGCAAAACATTGAGTTTTCACGTTTATTGAAATGTGTTGGTTACAAATAATTTGACAAATAAATTCTTTATTGATATAAATTCTTATTTTATAAATTCCCATTGAGCTAATAATTAATATTTAATAAAATATAAAACTTTTATTTTTTCAATTATTTTTTGCAAGTATTAATGTGCAGAAAAAAGTCGCTGGAAAAATGGCCATACAAAAATTTAATATTATTATAATTTTGTCGACAACATTACGAGTACGGCTCAAAGTTGCACACTGTACATTATGAAAGAAAAAGAATAAAAGAAAAAGAGATCAATCAAAATTCAAAATAATTCGCCGTTTGAATAGTTTATGTGAAACTGAGCTAGCAGTCTGCTCGCTCAAACGATTCCATCGATTCACAATTCTTTGTCCAAATTAAATTGTTTTAAATCCTGGTCTATCAAAAGATTCGTCTCAGTCAAGTGATTTTTCCGGAAGCCATGTTGAGTATGGCGCAATAACCTATTGGTATCTAGGTAGTTGATGATTATACGACACAATATTCTCTCCAATATACCGCAAGATACACAAGTCAAACTCACAGGTCTATAACTTTCCACAGAACATCAATTCCGTCTTTTGTATAACGGCCTTAAGATAGAGCATTTCCACACATTTGGAACTCGATCAAGATAGATAGAAGCAATAAAGATCAAATACACAGGAACGACGATAACGTCGGCAAGATTCTTTAAGTATATTGGTGGAAGGAGATCAGGAGAGATAGAACCAGATAATTTTAGCTTCTTGAACTTCTTTATCACATCATGAACAGAAAAATGCGTATAACATCATAAATTGATCGACAGTAAGAGAAACCCATTTCGAGATAATTGTTAGAAATCGGTATCAAAAATTTACAACTAAAAGCAGTGGTTATATCAATGTCGTAAACTAGATTGCATCCATTGTTATCAACGATGGAACCAATATTACCAACGTCATTCTTAAAATTAGCATAGTTGAACAATTATCTAGGATCGAGTACAAACAGTTTTGTTAATCTTTGTTCAAAATGGCATTTTTTCAGGCGCTTAAGATATGTGAAGCCATTTCTAATATTTTTAAATGAATTATAGTCTATTACTTGTTTAGAAAACCTAGCGAATGCTAACTTTTTTTAATTTAAGAGTGTCTTGTAGCTCCTTATCAAACCAAGGACTGATATGTACGTACCATGGCTACCCTAAAAGAAAATCGTAGAAGCAATACACGCAGAACTTATTCAAACTGATGCCATGATATCTCAAACCCAACTGTTAGGGCATCAAGCCATCATATACTGGATAGATATCGACGGACTAATTCAAAGTCAGTCTTGAAACATTGCAACATATTGGAACAAGGTATAGGGTGCGACAATATATGTGAGAAATTTGAGTCGAAACAGAGTACGCAATGGTCTGAGTTGCCTAGAGTATCCAAATGCGTAACATTATTGATCATTTATTTTTTGATGTAAGGTAAATATCGAGTAAAGAACGATGATCTCCAGAGAAACGTGTGAAGTCTGTGACGTGCTGAGTAAGGTCCCAAAAATTAACGGTATCAAAGAATACTGAATAGAAATGATCATTCGCATAGCACAAATAACTATTCCAATCGACAGTCGGTATGTTTAGATCACCCACTACTATTTCATTACTACGGTAACCAAATTTCAGCAAGTCATCGATTATGCAACTCACATTACAGCATGGAGTGTGATATATTAGACCGATAATGACTGACCCGTTAGTAGGTAGCAATATGCTACTCTATAAAGCTATAATTTCTGCTTCTGATTTTACATCTATTTACTTGAACTTTAAGATGCTATTTACATAAAGAATCACTCCACCACCTCTATTACTGGTTCTATCCGTCAGATAAACGGAATAATTCGTTACCTCGATCTCTGCGTCTGTGATATCAGAGGGTAACCAAGTTTCAGTTATTGCCACTAACAATGGATATGTAATTTGGACACGAAGTCTTAGAACATTAATTTTAAAGAGGCTAGGAGCATTGGTGTAAAAAATCATACAACCGGTATTGACAGAGACTGACCGCTAAGCACTTCTCATATTGTCACCATTTCTGCCACCATTATTGGAACTACTGAGAGAAACCACAAGGAGAAACGATACTCAACAATATTACCTAAGCAACCAATACATTTAAATCTTTAAATATTAGGCGAGGTAGAAGCGACGAAAGGATTCTGAAAGCATTCCCCTAAATGGGATCCAAAGCAACCGACTCCTTCGCCGCACAACCTGAAAATTTTTGATCGTCAAGTCGTCTCTCCGGCATCTAAGCGCGCTTTTAAAACTTGTTTGACTTCGTGCAGACATTTATGTTCATTCACATCAAGATCTTTCAATAATCTGGTAGGAGAACCTTTAGGGCGAAAAGAGTTCATAAAAATATGCTGGACAGCAACCTTGTCAGTAAGTATTGCTTTCAACAGTCTAGGACGATTGACATTATTTTTACAAATACGGAAGAGAGCTACTACACTAATTTTAGAAGTGACCTCCGTATGAAAATTTGCCAGAATAATTGACAAGAACTCACGTATCTTCGACAAATTATCATCTAATCGATTTCGAATGTTGACTGTAGCTGATTCAGGCACATTCGTGAGAATGATAGCACGAGAAGAATCATGCTGTTTACATATTCGTAAAAAGTAGAAATGTGCTGCATTAGGGAACTTACTCTTATGCTGCCTGTTGACTGGGATAACAAACATGTAGACTACCTGGATAGATATCCGTTTAAACATGCATTCAAGTATGCGGAACCGCTAATGTCATGTTTTTCGACGATTTTCATGTCATTTTCGACATCATGATTTGGCGTCGACTCGCCTATATTAAAACTTGTATCTTTTAATGTCTGCATCGTGTGCGAATGTCGTTTTTCACTTATCCAGATGCAGACGGAATTTAGGCTTTGGTAATCCGTCGTTATAACTTCCTGATATTGTGACTCAGAAATGAACATATTTTGCGAAGAAATAGCTGTTGTATGACTATAACACGTTTCAGGTTCGCCTGAAATGTGTTCGCGATAGACGAAATTGTTTAAATCTTAGGTTATTGTCGCTGCACTTGCATTCATTGTTGAAAATCCCATAGGAAGAACATACGCAAAGCAAAAACGACAAATGAACTTTCTCCTAGTAAGCGTGTCGCAATCTGACCGCAGAACAGATACCGTAGTCCAAACGTTACAGACGTCAGAATCACATCCAACTTGACGTGATATGTATGCAGATATTTCACTTTGTTTTCTGCGACCCATGTCGATTTAAAATAACTTTTGTAAAGGTCCTTCAATTGTAAGTTTTTTTGTCCTCGTTATTTCCTCCTTCCTCGTTGGTTATTTTTGTCCTAGTGCCTCGTTGTTTTAACTTGAATGTTATTATCTTATATGCACAATTATATCTTTTTCTTGATTGAATTGATGTAAGTAATTTGTTATAATCAAGATAATTGTTTAAACCAATGTCGAATTTCAATTCGATTATTTCTCCTTTTTGACGACATTCTGTTGTTTGTGTCTGTTTTACTACGTGCTGATCGTTTATTTCTAGGCGGTAAAAGGATGATGTTACTTTCAGCAACTTACACACCGGTTATCTCTTCAACAAAAATAGATTGTCATTATATGATAATATCAAAAAGCGTTAATTCAAAACTAAAAATTTCATATATAGTCATTTTATATATGAGCCAAGCATAGGTGCTGTATGAATCTTACAATTTTTTAATTTAATCATTGACGGTGACGTGGTCATGGCCGTTAATTGTTGCGGATCAGTCGATAGCATCCCGAACAGACAAAACGAGCTAAATATAGCAGCCTCGATCAATGCGATTATTTTGTGATCATAGCTATTGTCTGTATGCTCGAGGTAGTACATCGCTATGTATGCTCGAGGCAGCACATTCTTCTCTTTAAATACTTCCCTCCCAGAACTATTCCACCTTCTTCCCGTTTCGTCTGATGAAGTTTCTTCGGTTCTGCTGTCATTACCTAATTAAACCTCTCCTTCTGACCCGATTCCCACTCACTTGCTTAAAAATATCTGCTCATCTATCTTACACAACCTAACCACATTGTTCAACGCGTCCATCCGTAGCCGTACATTTCCTTCCATCTGGAAATGCGCCACTGTTCTTCCACTCCTCAGAAAGCAATCTATCGACTCCTCAATACTATCTTCGTACCGTCATATCTCATTTCTCCCAACCCTCTCTAAACTCCATGAACGTCTCGTTCTTAAGCTAGTTAATACATACCTCTTTTCCTCTAACTTGTTTCCTCCCTTCCAAGCCGCTTTTCGCTCTAATCACTCTACTGAAGTGCCTGTCTTAAAGTTTATAACGACTTACTTATATCGCGCGATCATAGATTATGTAGTGTCATAGTTTCTCTTGATCTATCGTCTTCTTTTGACATCGTCGATCACTCGATTCCTCTCCATCGCCTTCGTCATGATTATGGCTTCTCTTTACCCACTGTATCATGATTTTCTTCATATCTATCAAACCGTACATTTCGCGTCTATTCTAACTCTTCTCTCTTCCATCCTTCGTTCATCCCGTCCGGTGTTCCACAAGGCTCCGTATTAGGCCCTATGTTTTTTCTCTTCTTCTCGGTAATTTGTCTTCGATTTCTCATAAATTTAACTTCCATGTTATGCAATATGCTGATGATATTCACATCTATGCTCATGCACCTGTTTATCGTATTCAAGATCTTAGTGTTTCTGCTTCCGACTGTCTTGTCTCAATTTCCAATCATCTTTCTTCCCTTCGCCTTTCTCTGAATCCTGATAAATCCGAAATTATGTGGATCCTTTCTCGTCGACCCGGCATATAACTTCCCTCTGTATCATTAAATTCTACAATTCTTCCTATCGTTGATAATCTCGTTTTCCTAGGCTTCCATTTCGACAACCGACTTTCACTTAAACCTTTCTTTAGAGATAAAGTAAGCTCATCTACCTTGATACTCCGCAATCTCCGTCAAGTTCGTAGATTGATCGATTTCCATTCTTGTATGACTCTAATATCTTCTCTTCTTTTCTCAAGACTTGATTACTGTCTTAGTATATTTTCCAACTCACCTAAATCCACTCTTCTTCCCCTACAACGCATCGTCAACGCAGCCATCCGAATTCTCTTCCGTCTTCGTCGTTTTGATCATACATCCTACCATCTTGTTTCTCTAGATTTGCCTACAATTTATTGTCGTGTTTAAATTCGTCTTCTTCTCGTTGCTTTCCGCCTTGTAACTTTTCATACCCCTTCATTTCTCAATAAGGGGTATTGAGAAATTACCTTCCTTTTCTTGATACCTTCCTTTTCTTGATAATTCTCATCATGTTTACTGTTCCTTTCGTTCCCGTAATTCCCTTCTTTTACATGTCCCAAACTACTCTACCTCTTTTGGCTTCTGCTCCTTCCTGGTGGCTGCTCCTCTATCGTGGAATCATCTGCCCATTCATATACGCCAATCAACTTCCCTGCTGTGCTTCAAACGCCAAATCCGATCCCATTTTAACAATTTATCCGCTTGACTTTTTCATTTTTTTGTTAGTGGACTTGTAAGCGTGCAGCTTGTACGCATTTGCCACTTTAAATAAATTTGTATTATTAATATATACGTCAACTCAATTAACTACCAAAATACTGCGATTTTAAAGAGGTATCAACAAAAGTACATGATGATGAAGCAATCAGAGAAGCCTTCATTGCTAGCCTGAAGGATCCTTTTAATAGACAACAGCTCTTAGAACATAAGTCTCGAATAATGGAAATAATATAATAATGATGATATAATAATGGGAATAATATATCTCGAATAATGGAAACAGCGCATATAGTGGCGCACTAATATATACAGCCTCCCCTATAATAATTCTCCGCCATAACTAATTACTCGGACCTACTTTTCTCTAAGCCGTTCACATCTCATTCTTATACGTAATAAACGTAATCGCTTTTGGCGAAATCAACTCGAGTCATCTTCCAACTCTAAATCTCACTTGAAAATCTTAAACTCTATTCTTTCACGATCATCTACCCCTTGTAATATAAATCCTGATGAATTTTCTTCTTATCTACAAACTTCCTGGTGGCTGCTCCTCTATCGTGGAATCATCTGCCCATTCATATACGCCAATCAACTTCCCTCCCGTGCTTCAAACGACAAATCCGATCTCATTTAAACAATTTATCTGCTTGACTTTTTCATTTTTTGTTAGTGGACTTGTAAGCGTGCAGCTTGTACGCATTTGCTACTTTAAATAAATTTGCATTATTAATAAAATATCGCATTAATAAGTACATAAATATTTATCGAATATTGATTCAAAATTGTAATTCCAATTTGTAAATTTTATTTATTATTTAATAAAGTCAATAATATGATTTGATTATTTATTTTCAAATGACTTGTTATTGAATGGAACTAAAAAACGAAAATTTATTTGATAAAATGGTTAAATTTAGAAATGAAGCTTTTTCTCGAATAAATTGCTGTTTCTTTAATTCCATCCTTTTTAAATTCCATCATTTCTTTTTTAAAAGAAACAAAATGGATATTTTCTGGTTATCGTTTCATTGGTTAAATGGATTATCTAGTTGCAATATCAATTCAGCTTATACGTATAAGCAGAAATGGTATATATGAAATGGGATGAGCTACTCCACATAAATAATTAATAATATTTTCGTTTTGACAATTCTTTGAACTCGTCGGACGCAATCTCGATATTTTATTTTACTTTGGAAATCTCTGACTAGCGAAGTAGTGATCAAATCTAACTTGATTTAATATTCTTAGCGAGTTGATAAATTTCCAAATGTTCGTGTAATCTGTTCTTCAAATGCTCAAGTGCAGTTCGTCTGTTTAGGCGAATTACCAGTCACATATGTTCTAATTTTCATTACCATATGTTCTAATTTAACATTACCATATGTTCTAATTTTCCTGCATAAATTGGATGGTTGACGACACTAACTTCTATTTGAATGTACTATCCAGGTATCTTCAAAATAAACCAAGAGCTTTTGAACCACTGGAGAAAAAATACCGGTCACGTAACTCTTGGAATGCATATAAATGCCTCTCTATTTGTGCAATATCACAGGAAGCTTTCGCACTTTAAAACGAAACTTGCATTAGCATCATACTTCCGTATTAACCCAATCAGTGGGATAGTTAATTCGTCAAAAGGAATAATAATTCTGCTTAATTTAGATCAAAAAATTTGCGGCATGCTTTTATCGTCCCTTTTTCAAGAATGAGATCAACATGATCATGAACTACATGATTAAGATCTTCATATTTCCCAAAAATAACTCCCAGAAATAGTCTGGTAATAACTCCCGAAAATAGTTTGGTATCTCATGTTTATCCTTGTTCTTTTCAGTATCTATCTTTATAAGTTCCGCTTTGCGAATTGACTGCATCCAACAAAATCACTGTGATATTGAATTGGACGAGTATCTTAAACTCCCTCACTTGTATACCAACTCGTTCATAAATCTAGGCTGCATAATTTTGGCGGTAGTCACGATATACTTATTTTTAAGTGTTACACATTTTGCCACCCACCTTGGTTACATGTACTCTGGACTTTTTTGGTGTTGCGTACAGTTCCAATGTATATTTTCTGCAATTGGACTTTTTGAAATACACACAGTTACTTATGAAAATACGCCGTTTTCCTAAATTGTTTGCTGTTTGCGGCATTCACAGTATATTTCAACTGGTCATTATCTTAAATACGCATAGTTGCTAATGCATAATTTCCTAATTATCAAACTGTTAACTGATAGTGAACTTTAGGTAAGGAGCTGCAAGATTGGCAGTGAATTGCGTGAATAGGATTTACTTGCAATTGAATGTAGGCGGTGAATTTTCCAAAAACTGGAAAGTTGCGATCATTAAGCAAAATTTATTAAGGATCGTACCATAAAGACATGAAATTTGATTTGTATTGATGTATAGTGTCCAATTAGTTTCTGATTTTATTGAGATGCTTTTAAACAGACAAGAAATTTATTCAATTCATTGAAGACAAAGAAGCGGTGTGCATTTGAGAATGCATTAGCTAACAAGTGTAAATACGATTTAAAGGTCATTTTTCAGTACCTATCAAGTAAGAAAGCTGTTGATTCTTCAATTTGTCACTACTTCTATGACATTTATGCGAATGACCTAGCTGAAGAGTTTGCGGTACACTATTGCACTTCAGTAGAGCCCGCAAATGAACATGAAACTTTTTGTGTGGAATCTAGTGTGCTGAACACTTACTCTGACACGTGTCTTGAGTTGGACCTTGACAATTTGATAACGCCAGCTAAAGTCTATTCCGAATTACGCCGTCTAAAAGCAAATAATTCCAGAGGTTGTGACTTACTACCTTCTATTTATCTGCGCAGATTAGCAGGCTCAATTTGTGTTCATCTCTGTGCAATTTTTCGCAAGTCAATCTTAGAAAGATCTCTTCCTAATGTGTGGAAGCAGTCAATTGTTCTTCCCTACTTCACGAATGGAGATCGCTCTTCTGTCGAGAATTATAGGCCGGTGAGCATTACCTGCATTTGATGTAGAGTATTGGAGAGGTTTGTACATCGCTACATGTTTGAGTTTTTTCGTGTAGGAAAAATTTTAGTCCCTAATCAGCACGGATTTCGGGAGGGTTATTCAACTGCTTCAAATTTACTTGATGCTCATCTTGATTGGACAGCGAATAAGGCACACTATACCGATACAGACATTATATTCTTTGACTTTTCAAAAGCTTTTGATATAGTAGATCATGGTCTACTTCTTCAGAAACTTGTCAATACTGGACTCCCAAACATAATGGTTGATTGGATTAGAGAATTTCTTCGTGATCGTTGCTTTCGAGTACTTGTCGATTGGTCATTGTCTGTCTAGAGAATGTCATATTGGAGTGCCTCAAGGTTCAGTTTTGGGTCCGCTTTTATTCAGCATTTATGTTAACGATTTGCCTGGGTGCATTCGCTCTCGATCATGTTTGTATGCAGATGACTTAAAAATATGGCGGCCCATTCATTCATGTGAGGATGTTGATAATTTGCAAACTGACATAGATAATGTGGAGTTGTGGGCGGCGTCTAACAAGCTTGTGATAAATGTTTCGAAATGCAAACACATGCGTATTATTAGTAATGCTCGCAAGCAACTAACATCAGCTTGTTACACATATAAGGGCTGTATTGTGGAAAGTGTCGATAATTACAAAGATTTAGGAGTATGGGTTACCTCTAATTTATCAACTAAAAAGCACACTGATCAAACTTGTGCCAACTCCACAATACCTTAAAAAAATTTTGGTTTCTTATAAACATACAATTATTCCTGTCAGTTCCAGATTATTCCTGTCAGTTCCAGATTATTCCTGTCAGTTCCAGATTATTCCTGTCAGTTCCAGATTATTCCTGTCAGTTCCAGATTATTCCTGTCAGTTCCAGATTATTCCTGTCAGTTCCAGATTATTCCTGTCAGTTCCAGATTATTCCTGTCAGTTCCAGATTATTCCTGTCAGTTCCAGATTATTCCTGTCAGTTCCAGATTATTCCTGTCAGTTCCAGATTATTCCTGTCAGTTCCAGATTATTCCTGTCAGTTCCAGATTATTCCTGTCAGTTCCAGATTATTCCTGTCAGTTCCGCTCGCTACGCTCGCGGATTGAGCTCAATCTATCGATAAAAGGTCATGCCTAAAAAAGCGCGATCTCAGATCCCTGTTCCTGATCAACAATCTTCCACATCTGAATGCAATGATGGTTATACCAGCTTTGAAGTTGGATGCGATTCCAAAGATTGCGATGTATGGACACTTGTTCGTGTTAAAATATCCGACCACTCGGTGTATAAACGTAAACATTTCACTTGCGGTTTTTGTACATCAGTACGACTACTACAGTTATCCTGCTCATCTACTCCTGTATCACACACTACCACTCAGACCAATGCTGTTTTAGATGTTTCCCTCGCATCAACAACTGACTTCGCATCATATAATCCCATTATTGAACCTACTCTCTCACACACTCCTCGTTCAACTACGTACCAAACTTCCATTAATCTTTCTCATTCTAACAATGCTAACGGCAAAGCTTTTCATCTCGTACCTCCTCTTTCCTATTCCTCCCCCAATCTAAATAAATCTCAAACTTCTTTATTCTCCTCACGAACTCCTTACTCGACCCCCTGTATCACCTCTCAATAATTTACACCCTTCCATCAAAATCATTTCCAGTAACATTTCCGATCAACTAATTCAACACTCCATTCCTGTCACTCATGCCCCAACCTATTTTAATTCTCCTTACTCTACCTCCCACGTAACACTTCCCAATAAGTTACATCCTTCATTTAAAATCATATCCAGTCACATCTCTGATCAACCGATTCAACACCCCGCTCCTGTCACACTTGCTCCAACCAATATTAATTCTTTATCAAGCACCCCTGTCATTTCCACTTCTATCTGCTCATCTACCTCGACTCCAACCAGCTCTGTCCGTCCACCACTTCCACGAAATCGTTTTCCTTCGCGCGATCGCTGTATAATCATATCAAACTTAAAGCTTTCCGAATCTGCTTCTCCACAATCTCGCCTCGATGATGATGTATCTGCTTTCAGGTCTATCCTAGCAACCATTCTTCCTGATGATAACCCATCACTCTTCAATAATATCGCTCCTGTATCCTTTATTCGTTTAAACAAACCCACTAAATCAAATCATCTCAGTCCTCCACTCTTAAAAATCGTTTTCCGACATAGTTCACATGCCTCTTCGGTACTCTCCCAACGTTTTAAACTTCTTACCACTTCATCTACTTGCCGTATCTTTCCTGACCGCTCCCTTCTGATATTGCCCAGCTCAATTTAGCTCGCATTGAAAAACATCGACGTGAAACAAACGGCGAGTCATCCTTATCTATACGTAAAATCAACGGAAATTTTCACGTTCTTCACACAAGGCCAAAAATTCGATGGCGTCCCATCTCTCCCCCTTGTCTTCTTCGCTAGTCGATCTCGCTCCTAAGCATACTTTTCGTCTTAGTCTATTCAATACTCGCTCCATTCTTCATAAAGCTGATATGCTTCTCGATATCTTCGATCAATTATCTATCGATATTCTCTGCATTACCGAATCCTGGCACACTGACTCCGACGATCTTGCTATTCGTCGTCTATGTCGCTCTGGTTGTTCTCTAGTTGAATCAGCTCGTCAAATTACATCTCATACATCTACTGCGTCTAACCATGGCGGTATTGTTGCCATTGCTCGTCACCCAATGTCTTTACGTAAAATCAACGTTAACATCCGTTACACCTCGTTCGAATTACTCATATGCAGATTATCAACGCCTTTCCCTCTGGAACTTGTGATTGTATACCGTCCAGGTTCAGTTGCCCCATCACGTATCTTCTTTAACGACCTTGCAGATCTAATGTCTCACTGTTCATTGTCTTATACTCCTTCTTTTGTTCTCGGTGACTTTAACATTCGTCTTGATCGCCCGTCTGACTCTGACTCTATCACTTTAACTAATCTTTTTTCTGATTTTAACTATAAATTACTTTCAACAAGCCCAACTCATATTCTCGGCGGTGCTCTCGACATCATTGCTGTTCCTAACTGCTTCAATGACTATACCTCCTTGTCAATTACTGATCCTGGTTTGTCCGATCATTTCCTTGTCACTCTTACTCTTACTCGTCCCCATCCTCCTTCTCCGCCTTTACCATTATCTACACCAAGTCGACCCTGGAAGCTTCTCGATATCCCTATTCTCTGCACAGCCTTACTCAATTCTTCACTATTTTCGCTTCTTCTTAACTATCTCTCTCCCGATGATCTCTGCATTCTGTTTGATTCTGAACTTACGTCGATCCTCAATAACCTTCTACCTAGTCGACTTCGACGTTCCCAGCGCTTGCGCCATGCTCCCTGGTTCGATTCAGACTGTAGTCTTTCTAAGCGTCGACTCCGTCACTCTTTTCGTATGTATAAACGCTTTCTTAAACGTTCACCCAACTCACTTCCTCCAAATCTTCGTGATTCCTACTTTTCTCAACGCCGTTCACATCTCATTCTTATACGTACTAAACGTACTCTCTTTTGGCGAAATCAACTCGAGTCATCTTCCAACTCGAAATCTCATTGGAAAATCTTAAACTTATTTCTTTCACGATCATCTACCCCTTGTAATATAAATCCTGATGAATTTTCTTCTTATCTACAAACTAAGCTATCTAATTTACTTTCCCTACTACCCATAGCCCCCTTGTACCCACTCTTATCTTTAAATACTTCCCTCCCAGAACTATTCCACCTTCTTCCCGTTTCGTCTGATGAAGTTTCTTCGGTTCTGATGTCATTACCTAATAAAACCTCTCCTTCTGACCCAATTCCCACTCACTTGCTTAAAAATATCTGCTCCTCTATCTTACCCTTCCTAACCACATTGTTCAACTCGTCCATCCGTAGCCGTACATTTCCTTCCATCTGGAAATGCGCCACTGTTCGTCCTCTCATCAAAAAGCAATCTCTCGACTCTTCACTACCATCTTCGTACCGTCCTATTTCACTTCTCCCAACTCTCTCTAAACTCCTTGAGCGTCTCGTTCTTAAGCAAGTTAATATATATCTCTTTTCCTCTAACTTATTTCCTCCCTTCCAAGCCGCTTTTCGCTCTAATTACTCTACCGAAATTGCATGTCTTAAAGTTTATAACGACTTACTCATATCGCGCGATCATAAATTATGTAGTGTCATAGTTTCTCTTGATCTATCGTCTGCTTTTGACATCGTCGATCACTCGATTCTTCTCCATCGCCTTCGTCATGATTATGGCTTCTCTTTACCCACTGTATCATGGTTTTCTTCATATCTATCAAACCGTACATTTCGCGTATATCCTAACTCTTCTCTCTCCCATCCTTCGTCCATTCCGTCCGGTGTTCCGCAAGGCTCCGTATTAGGCCCTATACTTTTCTCTCTTCTTCTTGGTGATTTGTCTTCGATTTCTCATAAATTTAACTTCCATGTTATGCAATATGCTGATGACATTATCATCTATGCTCATGCACCTGTTTATCGTATTCACGATCTTAGTGTTTCTGCTTCCGACTGTCTTGTCTCAATTTCCAATCATCTTTCTTCCCTTCGCCTTTCTCTGAATCCTGATAAATCCAAAATTATGTGGATCCTACCTCGACGCCTCGGCTTCGAACCTCCCTCCGTATCATTAAATTCTACAATTCTTCCTATCGTTGATAATCTCGTTTTCCTAGGCTTCCATTTTGACAACCGACTTTCACTTAAACCTTTCGTTAGAGATAAAGTACGCTCATCTACCTTGATACTCCGCAACCTCCGTCAAGTTCGTAGATTGATCGATTTCCCTTCTTGTATGACTCTCATATCATCTCTCCTTTTTTCTAGACTCGATTATTGTCTTAGTCTATTTTCCAACTCACCTAAATCCACTCTTCTTCCCCTACAACGCATCGTCAACGCAGCTGTCCGAATTCTCCTCCGTCTTCGTCGTTTTGATCACACATCCTACTATCTTGCTTCTCTCGATTTGCCTACAATTTATTGTCGTGTTCAAATTCGTCTTCTTATCGTTGCTTTCCGCCTTGTAACTTTTCATATCCCTTCATTTCTCAACCTTCCTTTTCTTGATAATTCCCGTCCTGTTTACTGTTCCTTGCGTTCCTGTAATTCCCTTCTTTTACATGTCCCAAACTACTCTACCTCCTTTGGACTCCGCTCCTTCCTGGTGGCTGCTCCTCTATCGTGGAATCATCTGCCCATTCATATACGCCAATCAACTTCCATGCAGTGCTTCAAACGACAAATCCGATCCCATTTTAACAATTTAACTGGCTGACTTTCTCATTTTTGTTTGTGGACTTGTAAGCGTACAGCTTGTACGCATTTGCCACATTAAATAAATTTGTATTATTGTATTATTAACTCCAATAAAATGATAGGTATGATTCGACGCGCTTTTGTTCGCGTTAATCCGATTGCTCTTCGGCCTCTGATTTTAGCACATGTATTGAGTAGACTTTTATATGCAGCTCCGGTTGTATACCCACTTTCTGTGCATGAACATAAGAAATCAGATAGGGTACTTCGCAGGGCAACAAAGCTAGCACCAACGGTGATGTCGCTGCCTTATTAAGACAGACTGAGATCATTAGGACTTGAGACCGTCACATGGACCCGTCGGTACATGGATATGTGCCTTGTTTGACATTTATTCCAACGTCCTCATCACCCTCTTCGGAGTAGGGTTCAACTACGTGGTTCAAATGTTCTTCGTGGTCATTCTTTAACTATTCGAAGAAACAGAGTACAGAAATTGGGCGCGATGCAATTTGATAGAAGAATTTTTGAGCTTTGAAACAACCTTGATGCAGACACCGTTGGATGCAATTCACTTAATACTTTTAAAAGAAGACTACGAATGGATCAAGCAATGTTTCGTGTTGCATTTCCTTATTTTAATAACTAATTAATTTATTTACGAACTTATTGTGAGCCAGCTATTTGAGCTAATGCTCGTATGTTGTTCAATGTATAATAATGTTTGAATGTATAAAAACTGAATACTATACGATCGTCTTCAATATCAGCATCTGTGTCTATATGCACGCTTCAAATTCTCTTAGTTTCTTAGTGTGATGCCGGGGTTAAATATCATCTTAGGGCTTATTATAAAAGATTTCGTTTTTGGAAAATAGCAAAAATTTCTTTAGAATTGTATTGATACAATAATTCAATTTATAATTGTAATAATTTTAAATTGAATTGTAGTGCCGAGTTTAAATATCGTCTATGAGCTTATTATTAAAGATTCTGTTCTTGGAAATTAGCAAAAAATACTCATCTTGACAAAGTTTAATATTCTTCCATATATATGCTTGATCACGAATTGTTTAAAAGTAGTTTATAATCAAAACCGGTAGGAAATTTAAGTATCATACATTTAGTTTCAATAAACCTTAAATTAGGTTCATTGGGGGTTGCCGTATTGTCACTGCTTACTTGGCACTTCAATATGTTATGTTTAAGTTTTTTGGTATAGTACTCTTTCAATTAATTACTCTCAATGGTCGACCTCTGATGGCTAAGTGGACTTCTGTTTTCGGCACGGTTATGTACTTAAATCGAATAATGTTAACATACTATGCATATATATGTTGCGAGGATGTTGAGTTAATGTAGTATTTGAAAATATGATGAATTCCCCTAATTTAGAAATTTTGGATGTGTTATGATGATGCCACTGATGAGGATTGGCTTGAGAAAAATATATAATTTTCAAAGTCATTAGCATTTTCTATGAACGCGTTTTAGATCTATGCGAGTTTCTAAGGTCATCAAAAGTTTTTAATATATTTCCACTTGTTTTGAAGTTGTGCATATTTAAAATGCGTGGATGCTCTTTTAGAAACCTGCAATGACTTTTATAAAACCGTAAGCTTGATTTGAAGCTATTTAAAACTGTGCAATGATTGTAATTCGGAAAATTACAATTGTCAGGGGCAAGTACCGACTCTGGATAGAGCTAGTGGTGGGGGCAGCGCTCCTGCACTTAGTTCCGTCTAGGTTGGCAATCTCCTATCCAACTAATCGTCCACAATGCAGAGTACTCGTGAGCCTTTTCACTGAATATCCTTCAGTGGAATTTGGGAGGTGCTTCTACCCTTAAACTTCTATCTGGTGGAGATGCATATGTTATAGTCCCGTGCCCGTGGTGTAGTGGTTATCACGTGTGCCTAACACGCACAAGGTCCCCAGTTCGAGCCTGGGCGGGCACAAGTTTTCCGGTCGATCGGATAGCTAACTGATTCTACGTATTTATATAACGGCTTCGTCAGTTGCTCATTGTATGTATATTATTTCTCGAACTTTTTGGCATTTCTGCCTCCAACTGTCTTTCTTCTATCTACAAACGTCTCTCTAATCTCCATCTCATTCTAAACCCCGAAAAGTTTAAAATAATGTGGATCCTCCCCCGTAAACCAAACATATCTCCTCCCACTGTGTATTTTGCCTAATCGATCATCCCCATTGTCCACAATCTCACTTTCTTAGGCTTCCATTTCGATGATCACCTTTCCCTTAAACCCTTCGTCCGTGACAAGGTTCGCTCATCTAACTTAATTCTCCGTGACATCCGCCGTATCCACCCCCTTATCGACTTCCGTTCTTGTATGTCTCTTCTTTCATCGCTTCTTTTCCCTAAAATCGATTACTGCCTTAGCCTTTTCGCCAATTCTCCAAAATCCATCATCCTACCCCTACAACGAATAATCAACACCGCCGTTCGAGTGCTCTTTCGTCTCCGTCGCTTCGACCACACATCCACATATTTTGCCCAACTCTCCTGGCCCACCATCCACATCCGCATTAAACTCCGCCTTCTTCTCGTTACTTTTCGTCTAATCGCTGTCGGCTTCCCATCGTTCATCAACCTTCCTTTCTTAGACGATACTCGCCCTACCTCGCTATCATTTCGTTCCTGTCATACCCTCTTACTCCATGTTCCTAATTACTCCAAAAACTACGGTCTCCGATTCTTCCTCGTCGCCGCCTCACTCGCCTGGAATCAACTCACTCTCGACGTCCGCCGCGCGCCCTCCTTTAATCACATTCAAACACCTCCTCCGTTCACACCTTCTGGACACCTGATTCACAGTCTTGTTTTGTTGTGGTCATGTAAGCGTGCGCTGGCACGCATTTGCCATGTTAAAATAAATCCTTTTTTTATAGGAGTCGCGGTCTATCCTTCTCCCTCAGGACATTACTCGATTTATCCCAAAGCATATCTGTTCCCACTATATTCCGTACATGACCCCGCCTCACTCTTCTTTATCTCAAGGAGTCTTGACCTTAGTTAAATGCTCCTTAAGATTTCCTTCTTTAAAATATTCTTATTCATCCCTTTCTTGTTTAGTAGTTTAACTCTGTAAGAACGGTAAACGCCTCAGTCTTGCCAATGTCTACACCCGCCAAGGGGAGATTCACAAAAACCGTGACCTCCTGGATAGGATAACTGACAGCGGTTATGACATGGTACTAGGCTACTTCTACGACAGAACTGGTCGTTGGATTAATGCAGCACTCCGCGGAGCAAAGAACGGTTATCTTATGCATAAACCTCCGCCCTCCACCTTTCATTGCACATCAACGAATTCACTCCTCGACTTAATACTGCTCCATGAGAGGTGGTTGTTAAAACCCTTCTGCACAGAGCAGTCGCGACAACATCTGTCACCTCTCATGACCTAATTCGCTGACGGATTGAAGATGATACGCTGCTTCGAAGGAGATTCCACTTTGACCCGATCAGAGTAACTTTCTTACAGGTAGCTATCCAACGCTTCCCCCGAATTGGCAATGAGAATTTAACCGAATTTAATCCCCACTTCTCTTCGCAAGCTACCGCGTTGCTTTCGACAACCTATAAAGCTCGCATTTTCAGTCCCACTCCGACAAAACTAAAGACCTTAGCATATTTGCTCCGTCTCCCCAATCTCTCTGCTTCTGTCAGGCAAGTTATCTCGAATGAATATTGGAGCACTAGGTATAGGTTCCAACTGGGCAAGGATAGGGCTAGCATTGCTTCCCTCAATCCATCCCAGCCTTCCTTCTGGAATATATTCAAGAGGGAGATGTTTGTCTGTTTAAAAGATAGGGCATTGGATAGAATCCGCAATCATCGGAGTAGGCGAAATTTAATCCCACCTGGTTTCCATGGGTTCGTCAAAGGTCGCTTGGTCCATTCAGCAGTAGGTGAAGTGCATCAGTTTTGTCAGGAGAATAGTCATCAACTTGCTGTGGCTGATTTCCTTGATTTCCCTGCTGCATTTGATCGCATCTCTATTCCTTTTGTTATCTCTTCTCTCAGGTCCCCCGGGTTGCCTATGAGTATTGTTAACAGCGTGGAGATACTGCTGTACACCAAGCGATTATTTTATGAAGACAACCCTGATGCGCGTCAGTTCTACCCTATTACAGTTGTGCATCAAGGCTCCCCTCTCTCCTATCTTATATCTTGCTGCCTTCATTGAACTCTTTAAAATATTGAAACGCGAACAACGTCTAGTGGTATACACTGATGATACCATAGCCCTGCAATATTGCAATTCACATGCTTGTCATGCCTTACAGATCTTTCTTAATGCAGTTGTGATTAGTAATTTTACTATTCTAGAACTATTTCTGTTAAAAATAATTGGTTGTCTATTGAAAATGTTGTTTAAAGAGTTTTGAAAATAAGTTTAAAGCATTTAGCCCTTTTAAAAATAAGTTCAATAAAAAGTTTAATAACTGTAAGTCTTATTGAGTTTTGTAAATAAGTTTTGTTTTCAGCGGTTATAAAGATTATCGCTGTACCAGCAGTATATAGACTTTTGAGTATTTTTAAAACAACGAACTAAATATTTAATATTATAAATTAAAATTTTCGATAGTTTATAGTCTACGCAGTACTTGGCTAAAGTATTCTCGAAGGAAACGTTCATCTAATGGTTTTCAAACACTATTTATTATTTTTAAAATTTAATATAGAAAACAATTGGTAGCCACGAATGATAGCCACGAAACTACAACATATCCACTTCGGCATTAGTCTGCTTTCGTCGCCAGCATTGCAAGAGTAGCCTCCGTTGAAGGTCTCCCTTGTTCGCACTTTCCTGGTTTCGACTCCTCTTTTTTGGATCTACTCTTCACATCCAAAGTCCAGCATTCGATGCGGATATCTTATCTCAATCATGCTTGTCCTCGATTTGCGCCCTAATCCGTATGTGGTTAGGGATTTCATTAACGCCCAGCGCCTACATATGCAGTTAGTCGATGCTGCCGTCACGGCGACCGTTATGGGTTGCACGCTCTAACTTGTCAGTTTGTAGGCTTCGGAGGTGTCAGGCATCATGCTATCCGGGACGTTGTTTTCGCGCCGCCCAACAAGCGAGAATGCAAGTGGGGTTGGAAACGCGTAACCTTCTAACGGACTTACAGCAGAGACCGGCAGATATCCTTCTCTATGGGGACCCACCCGAGGCTGTAGATTTCGCGGTGACAATAAATCCCTATTTTATGTTGCCCCTCTTGATCCAACTAAATACTTTTAAACTCTTAAGTTCCAATATTTACTTTGTGTACGAAATACATCATAAATTTGTACCATTCATGTATATTTAACCTTGTTCTACTAATGTACTATGTTTGAATATTGTTAGCAATTATTATAAATTTTGAAACCGTCCCAGTTGATTTCATGTTGCAATCATTTTTCAGAATACAGAGTATTCATTTGCCTTTTAGCATGTATGACCTCTTCGTAAAGATGTCCATTGTCCTTTGAATTGAATCCAATATTATGTCTCTAGTTTCTTTACCTCAAATTCGAAACTTCAAGATCAAAGTTTATTTGTTACTTAATGCAAGTAATCTCGAAAATCGCAAATAGAACATATTGACTAATGCACTTACAGCTGATAATTTGTCTTTGTATAGAAATGAATTTTATTGATACCAAAAACTGTAATTATAATTATAAATTATAATTAAATAATATTTAATAATAATATTTAATAATAATTATTTAATAATTATTTAATTATTATGCATTAATTATAATAATAATTTATAATTTAATAATTAATTATCTTATAATTATTAACATTTAGTAAAATAGTGAATACTAATTCACTATTTGTATGGTGAAATAATAATGCAATTTCCTAACTTCAAAGACTAATTGAAGGTAAAACATTCCCCTACCAGCGCTGATTTAATTTTAAATTAGAAATTATATCAATTAAATTTTCAAAATGTAAAAAGAAAGTCTTTGAAATCATTTTTGAAAATGATTTCTATTAAATCAGTCTTCAAAATCATTTTTGAAAATGATTTCTATTAAATCAGTCTTCAAAATCATTTTTCAAATCAAAAATGATTTTAATTAAATTTGTAAATTTATGTTAATTAAATAATTTATATTAATTAAATTTGTATAATTATATTGTATCTTTAACATTGTAGAGTTTGCGATGAATGGTGGTCATAAATCAATGTCAAATCAATGTAAATCCAACATTAATGCTAAACACCATTCATATGTGAATGTCAGCGACAACACAATCCCGAAGTCTAAGTTTGAATTACCGGTTAAGCTGAAGGATTATTTCCAAGTCGATGATATACTAGGAGAAGGCAATTATGGAATGTAAGTGCCTTATTTATTTCATCTATAAATATTGATAGCTTTTTCTATTTTCTTCTCTACAGAGTGTATTTAATCTATTCAACACGATCGAAAGAGAAGCACCGATTTTTTGCTCTAAAATCGATCAACATAAAACAATCCCCCGGCCAACAATCCGTATATACAGAGGTAACTTTGTTAAAATCAATCCATATAATTAAAACTTATCTAGGTATACATAAGCGAGCATTTAAATCACCCGAATATAATAAAAACCTTTGGCCATATTTGGACGGACGATTTTGTTTACGTTATTTCACAATATGCACTGAAGGGGGAGCTGTTTACACATATCGGTAAGTAAAATTGGTTCCAAGTGCTTGTTTTCATAATTCCAAATCATTGATTTTTGTCTTCTAATAAACTTTGTTGTGGTAATGTGCTGTTTAAAGTAATTTATTCGTCTAATTTCGATATTAAATATATAAGTGTATGTCGAAGGGCTTTGAACACGTCGCAATATCAACATCTCTTAGAAATTTATCGTGGGTTTCAACTGACAATTAATTTTTATTGAACTAGAGCAATAAAACTTTTAGCTCAAGTTAAAAAGCTGTTTATGAATTAAATATCGAATAGTCGTGTTCTTTATAGACCTGTTTAATTTCAGCAAGTTCCTTCATGCTATATCAACAAATAAAATGCAATTTGCTCTTAATTAACAGTTCGTTAATAGTTGACCGATAAGTTTAATAAATTATAAATTACTGAATTTATATAAAAAGGACTATTTTACCAATCAATTATTTTACCAAGTTCCTAAAATAACTAAACGTTTTGAAAACAGTAACCGGTAAATAGAGATCGATTGTAACCAGTAAATAGCTTGCGAATTATTTTGCAAGATGAAAAAAAAATACAAAAGATTTTAAATCAACTGATATTGACAATCACAACCTTTTAGATTTATAAGTAATTTACATTAAGGACATTCATATTTGAAATAATTTACAACTTACTAACTTATTACGTAACATTTTGGATTTTTCAATACAAATTTTCGAATTGAAATTATTGAATACAGAAAATTTTGAAGAATTTTAATAATCAAATTTTTTAATGCTATATAATCCACTTCAGTAAATGATTTAATAAAATTACTTTACTGAAGCTACATGTTTTGAACTATAAATTAATTTAAAAAGTCAAACATCTTGATCATTGAAATAATTTTTATAATTCAGAACTTCATGAACTGAAAAACAGATAATATATCATCTTGTAGAATAATGACTGGATGTCACTCATAGGAACTGTTATGCTATCAGGCTTCCTAAGAATAATAGCCGCAGAAGATCTGAAATTTAAATTACTATACCAGAATGCACGAGAATAATATGGGTTTTACGTCTTTATTTGCATAAAGTTTTATAAATATTTTAAATATAGAATAAATTAGATAACTTAGCTGAAAAAAGATAAAGTATAGGAGGTATTAGAATAAAGATTATATTTTATCAGAAGGAACTGCTATGCTATCAGGTTTCGTCCCCTATTTCTCAACCCATCATAACAACGGTTTCAAATACATGCTAATGACATACTTCGTCTGATGGAATTTAATTAACTTTTTGATATCATTGAGAGTAATATATTATTTTAACACAGTGTATATATTATATACTATTCATCCATATTTTTTTATTTTTAATAAAATTTCAATGATTTTAATCTAAAATGAGAAAACACTTCTTTTTAATGATTTTTTGATGATTTCAAATATTTTATATTTTAGATTTATTTTTATGTTCTATTTTGGTGAAATAAAATGATATACACGAGTTAATTTAAACTTATAAATTTTATTTATTAAACTAAAATTTTATATTTTATTACATTATTTTAATAAAAATTAAATTATTATTATTTTAAGTTATTATTTTATTAATATTTAATTGGTGTTCTTGAAAACAAAATTTTTCTATGACAAATATTATTTTTCATCGCTAGTGAAAGAAACTAGTGAAATTGTTGAGAATCGAACTTAACTTGTTTAATTTTTGGTGAAAATAAAATTATAGACACGAGTATTTATTTTAATTTTACAATTTATTTGCAAGCTTTTGACGGTTTGTCCTTTTCAAGCATATACTGCAAGCCTATACTGTGTATAGTTATGTCTTTTTCCAGCATATACATTATATGATTAAAAAGACAAACCTTCGAAAGGTTGCAAAGAAATTGTAAAATTAAAAAATATACACGTATCTATAATATTATAATATTAATCTATAATATAATATTATATAATATTATAATATTATATTATTATATCTATAATTTTATTTCATCAAAATGAAACCAATAAAATATAAAAAATTAATATTTATTATATTTATTTACTGATACAAAATTAAATATATTTTTAATTATGATCCAAAATTAACATTTTTAATAACGAATCAATTCTTTTTTAAATGTTTTTAATAAATACAGAAATCCTACAAAGTTAAAATTATAAAATGGTAGAATTCACCTTCAATAACGAACTATTTAGAATATCCATGTTTAACCGCTTCTAATGCAAAATAAATCAGACTTTTATGCTAAATTATTCATGTTTAATATTTATATATTTATTTATTATTTATATATTTATTATATTTATTTACTAATACCAAATTAAATATATTTTTAATTATGATCCAAAAGTAACACGTTGAAGAGGACATTTGATAATAATTGATAACAACAAAATTATGTTCTTTAGGACACATTATATTCTTGATGGTAATAAATGTTTAGAACACATCATTAAATGTTAATAATTAAAAATCATTTTTCATCGATAGTTTTTAATAGTTAATGTATTGAATTAATAATTATATATCTTTTGGGTTTGTAATTAAGATACAATTCTTCTGAGCTCTAAAAATGTGAAAATTGTCGCATTATTAATTACTAAAAAAATATTTTAATTTTGATTTACTTGGACTTCGTAATAACTTCTCAAAACTCTACCATTATTACACTAAAAGCATATACACTTTATTGAAATTATTACATTTGATTTTTAATAAATCACAAATTATTAATTATTAATTAATAATTAATATTTAATTATTATTATGTTTATAAAATATAGAATGAATAAATTGCTAATAAATTATGGTAAAGTTATTTGATGACCTGTTTGATTTTATATTAGCCTTTTATCAACAAGCATCAAAATCTTAACTTTGAAATGCCGCCAACATTTCCTCTTCAAGCAGTTTGCTCCAACATTTCTTAGAATATTGATCCTCAACCGCAACCCACTTTTTCACAATGTATTCAACAGGCTTAAAATCTCACTTTATAAAGTTACTGTAACGAAATAGAGCTATACGAAATAAAGATTATTCGAGTTACTTTATACAGAAAGAATACACATGTAACATGATAGTCATAATGATTCCATAAGAACAAAACCCATTTTGAAACTCTTGTGCATTAGGATATCTAACTTATGTTGATCGACATTATTACACATGTGTAATTTAATATAAAAATCTCGGCTCTTGTTTAGAACCTTTCGTTGCTTCTTTTATGCATCTGAATAACAAATGTTATATGATGCCTGATGTTATAATTTGATGTATGATTTTGCCGAGGGACAAAACTACGTCGAGATATCACCCAGCTTATTGATATTTTTCAGAATATTTTAAATTTTATTCAAATATTTTATACCAATTTTATTATTTTTACTCTAACCAAATGTTATAATGCTGAATTTTCTGTTAGCAAGACGCTTTTACATTACTCGTCGTTCATGCACGAGGCTGATTATATCATTTTTCGTCATAGATCGGTTTTCTTTCTAGGGATTCTCGTATAATACACATTGCTTTCAACTTTTTGTTTTGTATAACTAAATATTATTGCAGTTATTAATTCATAATTTAAATTATTATTCGAAATTGCAACATATGCCATGGTCGCTACAAATATTTTACTCACTTTACATATTGGTAGATGGATAGACTCAATTCCAAACCTTAAAAAATTTCATCATACTCACATTCTCCTTACAACAATCAAGTGTTGCAATGAAAAATTCATAATGTTCTTTATCTGTCACGATAAATTGGATACACTGAAGCGACATTAGATATGTTCTTTCAACCTTAATTTTTTATGACTTTATTCTTTATGCTACTTTAAAACTATATTTTAAGCCAACAGTCGTACGCTCTATTTCCGTATCAGCGAACCTAATTAGCTACTGATTCAATACCTTCGTTTCACTTTCGATCTTTCTAATGTTAACTGATGATCGTTCGAATCGTCTGATGTATTAACAATCAGATATAAGGAAATACTATGCAATAAACATTTTGCAAATTTTATTGAAATCATTTTTGATTACTGCAGACGAGTCGAATGATCGTTAGCTAACTTTAAACAGAAATGATTTGTGTACTTTATACAATCAAATAGATTATATCTAATATAGATCAAATAAATTAGATTATATATAATATTTTAAACAAAGAATAATTTATTTTTAATTTAGTGTTAATAATATCTAAGTCAGTATTATTGTAAAATTTAAGATTGTATTTTATATTTATTTGATTGCTATTAATTTGATGGTAAAATTTCGTATTTAACGGCAAAGATATTAAGCATAAAGTATTTAACTTGTTTTTAATTTTTGCATATTTAAACCTGAGTCATTCTGAGTCATTGGAATTCCTGCAAATATTCTAATACGTTTGAGCAGTGAATGTTTTAGAATCGATATTTTTGTTTTTGGAAGTTTATAATTAGGCTTTCTAATAATACAACGTTTCGTTGAGAATTGCTTTTGGGTCAAAAGTAATTTTTTTTTTGCGAACCATCCCCAAGAATACAAAAAGAACTTTATTTATTTGATATTTCGACTGTACTTAGCAGTCATTTTCAATTGTATGTATGTTAGATCTCATACTATTTTAAGGTAAAAAATACAACGTTTATTAACAATTTTCTTTAGCTCCAGGCATTGGAGTTGGATCCAAGGTCTATAAGTATTTGAGTCAGATTTTATGCGCAGTGGTATAAAAATATATTTTATGATATATTTATAATGCATTATTGTTTTGTATTACGTAGCAATATTTGCACGATAAAGGAATAGCTCATAGAGATATCAAGCCGGAAAATGTTCTTCTAGACGCGAAAGGTTTCCGTCTATAAATTTATTTATTTGTGTGGTATTCTCTTTATTTGTAGATCGTATTAAGCTGTGCGATTTTGGTCTTGCAGTTCAATGTATAACGGATGGTAAGCACGAACGTGCTCTTAAAAAACCATGTGGAACGGAGGCGTATATCGCAATTGAGGTAATATTTGTTTAAGATGTTATAAAAGTGGCTGATTGGAACATGAAAAATATTGTACGTTTAGACTTTTAGTTGTGACATTTATAATAATAAATATATTCAAGATATTTAGTTTAAAAGTATTACAGAAACTGAATAATTATTGTGTCGAAATGTAAAATACAAAATCTCCGTGTTTCTTGTTTAGATATACGAACGTAAACAATACAGTGGACTTCGGGCTGACATGTGGTCTATTGGCATATTATGGGTTGTCATTTTGCTGGGAGGTATATATTAGTACTAAAATTTTATTTCGATAATAATAGTTTTTTATTTTAATACTTTCGTTGCTCAAAACAATAAAGTATAAACTATAAAATATGAATTAAAATGAAAAATATTATTATAATTTTATAATATATTTAATATAAGAATAAATATATTAATATATTATATACATATAATATATTATATGTATAATAAATATAATAAATATATTATATATTATATTAATAGAATAATATATTAAATAACAATATAATAAATTATCTATCATCATGACTAAATTTCGAGTATTTAGTGAAATTCTTAGCTATTGATTGTAAAAACTAAATACAATTAATATAAAATGATGAACCTAATTAACTAGAAAAATTTTTAACAGCTTAAACACACAAACCTATTTACTGACTATTCTTGACTTAAAAAATATATACTTACATTAATCACCTTATAAACGATCACTTTTCTGGTTGACCTCTAAACGATCAATTTTTCTGGTTTAAAAAAATATACGATCTACCATTGACAACAATCGACAAAAGCAAGAAAATGACTAAAAGCAAATAAATTGCTGAAAGCAAGAAAATGAAAGGCAGCCAGCCAACTGCAGATGAATTCAGTTCATCGATTTCGAACAATGATTTATTCAAGCGTCACGAAGTGGCATACGATTCGAGCAATTGCGGTGTTTGGACGATTGTTGTGGTACTATCCGCTGTTGCAAAGGACATGTTTATAAAGCAAGTTTGCATGCGATTTTTGCGTAACATAGTTGCTGTTTTTACATCAATTTTGGCGATTTTGGTTCAAACTGATTCATCTACGCTTTTCGGCTGTGATGATGGGGACACACTCGATGATACGGCAGTAAAATACTTGTATAATGGTAGAGCAAGATAATAATGTGATGCACAACGTATCAGTGATATTTCTCGATGCAATTAAACCTAACTCTAGAATCGAGTTTTCTTCAAACAAAACGTTGGTTAGTACCAATAATCAACTTACAGTATATTCACTCAACAATGTGACGAACTTTATTTCTCGGATACGTATCAATGGTATCGATTTTAGCCTTACATCATGGATACCTCCTCGTACCAGAAATGATCCGACAAATTACGTTGTTCTGTTACCTTAAAGTTATCCAAACCAACTTCTAAGAAATTAACTATATTTCTTTTTATATTTTCTCTCATCACTGATCAAGCCACGATTTAATTATCCGCAGATTACATCAATCTATAAGAATCGTCTATCAACACTTTATCCCTAATAATCCAACTACATCACATCTTATGTAAATTCTTATTTTGCCAACCCTATCCTTTAAAGAACGAACCTACATAAAACACATCTTTCAGATTATGCTCTTAATTCACTTGCCAAATCGGCATATTCCAGCTTTTTAATTTTTGCATCTACTATTTTTGCACTCATCACCTTCCTCTACTTCAATCACATGTACCCAACCACGTACTCTTTACTCTTCGGCTCGAAAACGTCATGCTTCTCGCGATCATTACATCATTTTGAAAAATGCGCCTTATTCTGATTATGGTCAAGTATAATCTCGCCTGGATCACTATGTTAACACCTTTCGCTTCATTCTTAAACTTCGAACTCCTGTAAACAACCCCTCACTTTTCAATTAAATCGAACCCTTATTTCGCTTTCGGTAAAGATCTCTCTCCAGTAATACCACCTACCCTCCGTTATTTAAGATTATTCCAACACATCGCTTTCACGACTCCTCCATTCTGTCCAGACGCTTTATACTATTATCATCTACCTCAAACAATAGAATGCTTCGTCCTTTCCCATCTGACATTCACAACCTTACATCTCCTGTGACGTACACTTACTTGTGAACGCCACTATAAATATGCCCTACTTATCAAACAAATCGAGTAAAAATTCCGTGTCGTCCGGCTCCTATCCAAAATTCAATGGAGACTGTCTCTAAATTTAATGTCGGCCGTCCTAAATATCCGCTTTATCATGAATAAAGTCGACTCATTGCTTGATATATTCTCCCAACAGACTTTGGACATGATTTGTCTAACTAAATCTTTGCATTTTGATAATAGTGACATCTCGGTTCGACGCATACGTTCGTTCGATTATTTTGCAACGGACAAGTTTCGTTCTCAATCATCTGATAGTGTCTCATCCAGTAATAATGGTGACATCATCGCTCTCTCTCGTATTTTCTATCTATTCATCGTTTAACTGATCATTTTATCCTACAAACCCTTGAACTTCTTCCTTTCAATCTTTCGTCAGGCTAAACTTCGCTTAATGTATTTTATGTATCGTTATTTCTCTAGTTTTCCATATAACACTTTGTTGAATTATCTGATATGCTCTCACATATATCGGTCTCCATTACTCCTGTTTTTATACCGGGCGATACCAATATTCGTTCGGACCGTCCCTAACTTGTTGATACTAAACAATCACCCCTTTTCACGACTGTAACTATTATATAATGTCTTCGTTATCCACTCATATCCCTACTCACATTCTTGATGTTGTTCTTGATTTAATCGATGATCCTAATAGCCTATCTTCCTTCACCGTTATCTCTACTTGGGATCCCGTCCTATCCGAACATTTTCTTTTCATCACATATTTCTAAGCTGCGCTCTTCTTTCTCTGCGTAACGTATTATCTTTCAACAGTGGAAACGTCTCGATTTTATTCTTTTTCGTTTTCAAATAAAAAATGATTGTTACATCATTAAACATTCTAAACATCCGCTTTATTCCGAATAAAGTCGACTCAGTACTTCACCTTTTCTACCAACAGACATTGGATATGCTTTGCCTCAATGATATTGACGTCTTGATAGTAGTGACATCTCGGTTCGACGCTTACGTCTCCTGATCATCTTATCGATGATCTCTCCGCCTCTTCTACGAATTTTCTTCTCTCCATCTCCAAGCATCATTCCTCGTTTAGTGTATTATACACGATCATTTTAAGCGTAACATCTTAGGGTTATCACTTTCCTTTCTATCTCTGCTCCTTTGGTATTTATTATTTCGACCGTTCTTCTATTGTTGATCATATCACTTTTTGGGGAATTTCACTTCTACAATTGTATCTATCTCGATCCATGCAATCTCCTACTTCGTGACCTTCAAAGTGTTAAAAGTTCGCTTCCGTACTAGCCGTCTAATGTCTTTGATTCGAAACTCTCTTTACTCGACAATATTCGTCCATTTCAACATTTTACTCCCTGTTAAACGTACTATGCGCGAAGTCTTGACTTTGACTTACTTGTTCGAAGTCTATGTACGTAGTTCGTCTAGAACAAACCTTCATTTCATCAAGCGTTCTCACACTTCTATCACCATTGATATTCACAGCAACTATTTAGCTCTTTGCAGATCTTACCGTTCCCTCTAGCTTAGTAAATCTTTGCTTTATATGAAGTACACGCTTCCGTCTTCCTCTAATTCAAGATTAAAATGAAATACTCAACAACATACTTTCGCGTTCTACCTCTGTTAGCACTCGCGATCCCTATAAATTTTCTGTTTATCTTCAATCTAAACTAGATTAAGCTATCCTAGGCATTCATTTTTCTTCTATCCCGTCTTCTTTACTGGATATTCGTCTGCCTAAACTCTTTCATCTTCTTCCTATATCTTTCAACGAGATTTCTCGTGTGCTTTTATTTTTACCTTCAAAACATCTGCTGATTATCGTTATATATACTAAAAGCTTTGTCACAAAACTTGCCTTTTTTCTAAACTTTATTTTTTAACTCTTTTATTCGAAATGGATCTTTTCTTCTTGTTTGTAAATCCGCCATTGTTTGACCACTACTCGAGAATCTCTTCCTTAATCCTTTGATGCCTTCCTCATATTACCCTATCTTTAATATTCCGACTACCTTTTAACTTATTGAACGCGTTGTGTTATACCGGGTTAACATCTTTCTCTCTTCGTCCAAACTATATCTTTCTTTTTCAATTTGCTTTCTGATCTCACCATTCTAATGAGTTGGTCTGCAAACAAGTTTTCTCTGACTACTTTTTCATCGTGACAAGAAACTCTGCAGTGCCGTAATTTCCGTCGATATTTCTTATGTGTTTGACATTGTTAGTCATTCCATCCTCGTTCATCGTATTCGCTGCAAATATGGATTTTAAACTGCCACTGTATTCTGCTTCTCATCCTTTATTTCTGAACGATTTTACGTGTTTATTCCACGTCTTTCTCTACACATTCCTCTCTACTTTGGCGTTCCTCAAGGTTATTTGCTCGGACCGATTCTTTAATCTCTTATTGGCCATCTCTCTAGCATTACATGTAACCATAATTTCTGCATCATCTCCTTTATTCTTAGTCTCCTGTTCATCTTATCGATTAGCAGGAGAATTGATTCTGCATTTTTTGCCTTCATTTTCCTCAACTTGTTTACGGCGTTCTCTTATTGATGTCCTCTACTGTTGGATAAACTTCCTTCCCCTATTTGCTCAATCACATCCTTTCTATCCCACAAACCCATTCCCCGCTTTTTTGTTTCTAAATGTGTTCAATTATTCATACAATTTTAAACGAGGAAAACTAGTTTTCTCATTATTTTATTATTTTATTTACCAATATTTTTCATACTATTTTACTCACTACTTTAAGTGAGAAAAATACAGCGATTTTATTTGATTATTTCTAATGATTAAATATATATTGATAACCATGAAGAAATAATTATATCGTCAAAATAAAATTTTCTTTAATTTCTGTGTTGTCCTCTGATATGCCACATGGACATAACATCTTCATCGGACTAGCATGGATGCTAAGATGCTTACTGTGTGTTTAAGCTGTAAATATTTTTTTAGTGTTCGTAATTAAGAGCATACAAGATTTACCTTAAATTATAGCATACTTTGGTTGTTTAAATTACTTTAGTTTTAAGCTATAAATACACATTGTGATATTAAGTATAATTTATTACAAAATACATTTGTAATGGGAATTATAATTGGTGCAGTGGATTGTACGAAACAAATTCACCTTCAAAAATGCTTTATTTCAATATTGAAAAAGAGCATTATTATAAAATATAAATTTAGAGTGAAGTTTAACCTTGGACTAGAACAAAACAATTACACATTCTACGTATACATCAGTTAATATTACGTAAGACATCGTACATTTACATACGTAAATTTCTCATATTTTGCGACATTAAAACGAACGTTTAAATGTTTGCGCCTTTTTAATTATAATTGGACTATTTTGATATTTGCTAAGTTCATTAAAAATATAATAACTTTTTAAATTTAACTAAAATAAGTTTTGTTATATTAATTGCATTTTATGTGGAAATGTATTTACAATTTGCACTGAAACTGCCTTTCTAATGATCAAATGTATGATAATATACATAAATATATAATTTAGAAAGCGACAAAATAAAATGTTCTTTAATTTCTGCGTTCTCTGATATACTGCATATCATGAATTCGCATACGATAAAGATAGTTTGATACACTTTTTATACACACTTTTTAAAAGTAAATATAATTTGTCGAATATGATATAAATAGTGAAAATTGCTAGTCGTTTATTAAAATTTCCTTTTCTATGAATTTTATTAATGACGTAATTACAGATTCGTTTTGATAGCTCGTTTTAGATTTATTTGCCGTTTATTGCAATGCTATACGAAAGATACAAAAATTTCGATTTTAAAAGTTAATTGTTATAACCAATATATCTGTTATGTCCAATGGACAAAAACATCTTCATCGGACTAGCATAAAAGCTCAGATGCTTACTGTGTGTTAAATTTCTTATAATGTTTTGTTCAGAATAGTTTGTTCAGAATAGTTTATAAACTTGACGAACGTATAATTTGTTACAAATACAACCGTTTGCTCGTTTTTTTAATTATAAGTTACAATTTAAATACTTCACTTTTCAAACAAGCAGGTAATTGTTATGATTTCTTCAGTGATGTTACGTAATCATTATAGAGTAGATTTCGAGATTCAAGTGCACAATGACATGCTAAAATATAAACCATAAGTTATGTAATTATTTTACAAATGCGAATATGAATGATTTTTAATTAGATGTTATACAGTGCATAATTTGAATGTTTATAATTTTAGAATGTCATCACGTAATGTAACATTCGCTCTACATTATCAAGACGTAATTTTATCATTCTTATTGAAGTTTGAAATATTAAAACTAACAATTTCATGGTTTAATAATATGTGTAAAACATATGAAGTTGTCAATCCACTTAGAGTGGTTTTTTAATGCATATTATGAAATATCAAATTAGTCTATGAATCTAAAGGTTCTGAAATTTTAGTTATTCTACTGATCATCGATGTATATTTTCCATTGAAATATTCAAATAGTAAAATCCTTATTTGTTATCAGCGATCTTAGCAGTTTATAATAGAAGAAACATCATTTTTAGTTATAGTTCCTGTTCCATCGCGATTTATACGAAAACAATGTTTGCTCTAACTCGTAAATTACAAAGATTATTTAATTATAAAATTAAATCAATTTCATTAAAAAATGTATGGGATATGTGTCATGCAAATTTGTTTAGAATGAAAAGTTTATTGTCGTGTATCACATCATAAAACGAATTTAAATCTAGCAGTTTTATACTCTTTATTCGTAGCTTGGTTGCCTAGTAATCTTTTAAGTAAATATTTACTCAATATATCGTATTTTTCATTTTTTTTCAAGCTAACCAGTGATTTAATTTTGGGTTTTTGCTTCAAAGAACGTGATACGTACCTGCTTTGTTTATAAAAAGCGCTAATTTGATGTCTTTGGCATTTTCTAATTTAGTCTACAGTAAACTTTCTTATATATGGAATCCTCATTAATTTGATCCAATTCTTAATTGATCAAATAAAGCCTTTTTAGTTCTAAATGCAAAAGTTTGTTTTGTTGCAAACTATAAAATGTTTAAAAAGTAGTATTTGATACAATGCATCATTAAGAACAACATGCTTAGAACATAATTTTTGGAGTTCTGCCTTCAAGAACATAATGTGTACATTCTTAGTTTACAAAAACGCTGATTGGTGTAAACGAGCTTAACTAATATTCTTCATATTCTTAAAATAACATTATGATATTCATAATGTTCATATTCTTCCAGGCGGTATGATTCACGATCCATCCAAATACATTTGCCTTAACTTTTGTGTTGTCCACTGATATCTTCAGTACTAGAAATTAATAGAAACGATTAATTAATAGAAACTACATGAAAGCTGAAATTTTACTGTTAGTTAAACCTTTAAAATTTTTTAGCTCTGATTATTTTGCCAATTAACAATTTTAATTCACTTCAAATTAAAAATATATTAAAAAAATATATTTTTGTATCTTAAAAAAACAATTTTTGTATCTCCCATCGTTGACGCGATTTATTTTAATAAGTAATTTACTAAATAACAACTAATTTATTTAAATAACGAACAACAACATTCTCTCTGTACTCTGCGTTTCATACATGACAGTGAATCAAATATTATTTCCCATTTTTACCATAAATGAAAGCTTCTTAACAAGTAACAAAACCTTTTGAAGCTAATAATAATTTCTTTTCTATTTCAAAATAAATTTGAGAATTATTATTTTAATATTTTTAAAAATATTTCTGCCTGAAAGTGGCTTTTTGCCGTTAAATAAGAATTTGACAGTAGTATTCTTTCTGTTAAGAAATAATTTTAAATGTTTGTACTGGCTCCTCATTTTACATTTTTGTAAAATATTTGACTTTGTCTATTATTCGCAATTAAAGATACACTTTAACTATAACATTACATCAATGAAGATATCAGAGCATATTCATGCTTGTATGAAAAGCAGATTATTTAAATTGTAACTTATTTATAATTAAAACAAATCACACAACCAGTTGTATTTGTAACAAATTATACGTTTATTAGATTAACATTTACTGAACTGATACATTTTTTAATAAATGACTTTATCGGATAGTCAAAATTTACATCGTTTAAAATGCATTGACTCAATATATGATCTGATTTCCATTAAAAATATAAATCGCTGATCAGTAGAATAACTAATGTTTCAGGACCTTTGAATTTGTTGAACATTTGATATTTGATGATTTGCATTATAAAATCCACTTTAACTGTTGATATTTGACTTTGTCTATTATTCGCAATTAAAGATACACTTTAACTATAACATTACATCAATGAAGATATCAGAGCATATTCATGCTTGTATGAAAAGCAGATTATTTAAATTGTAACCTATATATAATTGAAATAAATTGCGCAACCAGTTGTATTTGTAACAAATTATACGTTTATTAGATTAACATTTAGTGAACTGATACATTTTTTAATAAATGACTTTATCGGATAGTCAAAATTTACATCGTTTAAAATGCATTGACTCAATATATGATCTGATTTCCATTAAAAATATAAATCGCTGATCAGTAGAATAACTAATGTTTCAGGACCTTTGAATTTGTTGAACATTTGATATTTGATGATTTGCATTATAAAATCCACTTTAACTGTTGATATTTGACTTTGTCTATTATTCGCAATTAAATATACACTTTAACTATAACATTACATCAATGAAGATATCATAGCATCTACATGGTTGTATGAAGAGCAGATTATTTAAATTGTAACCTATATATAATCGAAATAAATTGCGCAAACGATTGTATTTGTAACGAATTATACGTTTATTAGATTAACATTTACTGAACTGATGCATTTTTTAATAAATGACTTTATCGGATAGTTAAATATTCAATTATGTTTTAATCAAAATTGTTAAAATTACAAAAATGCATTTAGAGTTAATGTATGTAAAGCGTAGTTTTGCAAATTATTCAGAACAAAAAATTTAAACAGCTCTAATACACAGTAAGCATCTAAGCTTTTATGCTAGTCCGATGATGATGTTTTTGTCCATTGGGCAAAACAGAGGACGACTAACAAAAACGGAAAAATTTAATGCATTCATATGCAACGTTTGTTTGATTAGCGTATTACCATAACTTTACAGTGAGTTGATTTTCCTATACTCGTATCTACATGGTTGTATGAAGAGCAGATTATTTAAATTGTAACTTATTTATAATTAAAATAAATCACACAACCAGTTGTATTTGTAACAAATTATACGTTTATCAGATTAACATTTACTTTACAACGTAAGCATAATATATAACAACGTAATCTTAATATTTAACAACGTAAACACACAGTAAGCATCTAAGCTTTAATGCTAGTCCGATGATGATGTTTTTGCCAATTGGGCATATAGAGGACAACTTCTGAAAGAAAAGTAATTCTTATTTACTACATCTTACATCTTACATTATTTATTAGCAAATTCATAAAATTATTTTTATTTCAAATTTAAAGTCTGAATATGTAGTTCGGAAGGGTGACCCACTCGGTCATCTACTATTCTTAATAGCAAGCCATCCAGTTACACAGATTTACAAAATAGAGGTCATCTATTTTAACAGTTGGTATTTGGATGATGGCAATATCGGGGCAACCTCAGTGCTCATGCACTGAATTTCATCCCCTCAAAATGTTTCAAGATAAGATTGACTTTTAACTGGGGTTAGGCATAACTTATAGGAAACACAAACGATGTTCGAACCATAAATGATATTTGTCAACAACCCTGTACATTTGTGCGTGGTTTTAGTTTTTCGCTAATAGTTATCCGATTGGCTGGTCTGAATTCGTCAAGTCGTTCATGCTAAATTTCCTGTATAAAACGCATCAAAAACCGCGTTAGAGGGAGTTTCAACTAAGTTCGGTGTGTTGACAGCGCAGGGAAGGTTATCTTTTCTTATTGACTCAGTCACGTAGGATCTATTAAAATCGAAATCAAATGAGGCTGATAAAGCGTGCTTACTTCAGTCTTAACTCCTCACGTGGCTGCAATGAATATCCAGCAAAAGTATTGGTCTAGCGCTGTCCAACAACGAGTTCTCCGTCCATATACGTTTTTGGTAGAGGATTCCTATCTCTGATAAGATTTACAGGTGAAGTAAGTGCTATCGTTAAGCTGATTGTATGGGTTTCCATACAATCAGCTTAAAACGATTGGGAGATTGTCAACGATAAGGAGAATTGTAGAATTTAATGATACGGAGGAAGGTTCTACGCAGAAGCGTCGAGTAAGGATCCACATTATATTTGATTTTTAGGATTCAGAGAAAGACGAAGAGAAGAAAGATGATTGAAAATCGAGGCAAGACAGTTGGAAGCAGAAACACTAAGATCATGAATACGATAAGCAGGTGCGTGAGCATAGATGAGAATGTCATCAGCATATTGCATAACATGGAAGTTAAATTTATAAGTAATCAATTTATGAAAAATAGAAGACAAATCACAGAGAAGAAGAGAGAAAAGCATAGGGCCTAATACTGATCCTCGTGGAACACTGAACGTGATGGACTAAGGATGGGGGAGAGAATAGTTAGAATATACGCGAAATGTATGGTTTGATAGATATGAAGAAAATCATAATACAGTGGGTAAATAGAAGCCATAATCATGACGAAGACGATGAAGAAGAATCGAGTGATCGACTATGTCAAAAGCAGACGATAGATCAAGAGAAACTATGACACTACATAATTTATGATCGCGCGATATGAGAAAGTCGTTATAAACTTTAAGACAGCCAATTTCAGTATAGTGATTAGAGCAAAAAGCAGCTTGAATTGGATGGAACAAGTTGGTGGAAAATAGATATGCATTAACTTACTTGAGAACAAGACGCTCAAGGAGTTTAGAGAGGGTTGGTAGAAGTGAGATAGGACGATACGAAGATGGTAGTGAAGGGTAGAGAGATTGCTTTCTGATGAGAGGGCGATAGTGTCACATTTCCAGTTGTGAAGGGAATGTGCGATTGCGGATAGACAAGTTCAACAAAGTGGTTAGGTAGGGTGATATAGATGAGCAGATTTTTTTAAACAAGTGAATGGGAATTCGGTCAGAAGGAGAGGTTTTATTAGTCAATGATAGAAAAACCGAAGAAACTTCGTCAGACGAAACGGGAAGAAGGTGGAATAGCTCTGGAAGGGAAGTATTTAAAGAGATGAGAGGATACAAGGGGCATATGGGTAGAACGGAAATTTAATTAGATAGCTTAGATTGCAGATAAGAGGAAAATTCATCAGGATTTATGTTGCAAGGGGTAGATGATTGTGAAATAATTGAGCTTATGATTTTCCAATGAGGTTTAGAGTTGGAAGAGGACTCGAGTTGATTTCGCCAAAATAGTGTACGTTTAGTTCGCATAGGAATAAGATGGGAACGGCGGAGAGAAAGATAGAAAGCACAGAGATTTGTAGTTAGTGAGGTTGGAGAAAGTTTAAGAAAGCGATTAAATACACGAAAAGAGTGACGAAGCCGACGCTTAGAAATACTACAGTCTGAATCGAACCAGGGAGCATGGCGCAAGCGCTGAGAACGATTAAGTCGACTAGGAGAAGATTATTGATGATAGACATAAGTTTATAATCAAACAGAATGCATAGATCATCGGGAGAAAGATAGTTAAGTGGAAGTGAACAGAGTGAAGAATTGAGTGTGGCAGAACAGAGAATAGGGATATCGAGAAGCTTCCAGGGTCGACTTGGTGTAGATAAAGGTAAAGGTGGAGAAGGAGGATGGGGATGAGTAAGAGTAAGAAGGACAAGGAAATGATCAGACAAACCAGGATCAGTAATTGACAAGGAGGTTATAGTCATTGAAGCAGTTAGGAACAGCAATGATGTCGAGAGCACCGCCGAGAATATGAGTTAGGCTTGTTGAAAGTAATTTATAGTTAAAATCAGAAAAAAGATTAGTTAAAGTGATAGAGTCGGAGTCAGACGGGCGATCAACACGAATGTTAAAGTCACCGAGAACAAAAGAAGGAGTATAAGACAAGTAACTGTGAGACATAAGATCTGCAAGGTCGTTAAAGAAGATACGAGATGAGGAAAATGAACCTGGACGGTATACAATCACAAGTTCCAGAGGGAAAGGCGTTGATAATCTGCATATGAGTAATTCGAACGAAGTGTATCGGATTATAACTTTAATTTTACGTAAAGACATTGGGTGACGAGCAATGGCAACAATACCGCCATGGTTAGACGCAGCAGATGTATGAGATGTAATTTGACGAGCTGATTCAACTAGAGAACAACCAGAGCGACATAGACGACGAATGTCAAGATCGTCGGAGTCAGAGTGACAGGATTCGGTAATGCAGATAATATCGATAGATAATTGATCGAAGATATCAAGGAGCATATCAGCTTTATGAAGCATGGAGCGAGTGTTGAATAAACTAAGACGAACAGTATGCTCAGGAGCGAGATCGACTAGCGAAGAAAACAGGGGGAGAGACGGGACGCCATCGAATTTTTGGCCTTGTGTGTACAACGTGAAAATTTCCGTTGATTTGACGTATTGAATGGATGACCGGCGCTTGTGCAATATCAGAAGGGGAGCGGTCTGGAAAGATACGACAAGTAGGCGAAGTGGTAAGAGGTTAAAACGTTAGGAGAGTACTAAGGATGCATGTTAACTATGTCGGAAAACGATATTTAGGAGTGAAGAACTGAGATTATTGAATTTAGTAGATTTGTTTAAACGGTTAAAAGATACAGTAGCTATATTATTAAAAAGGCATGGATTATCATCAGAAAGAATGGTTGAGATTATAGACCTGAAATCAAATACATCATCATCGAGGCGACATAGAGGAGAGGCAGTTTCGAAAGCTTTAAGTTAGATATGATAATGCATCGATCACGCGAAGGAAAACGATTACGTGGAAGTGGTAGACGGACATACCTGGTAGGAGTACAGTTAGAAGAGGAGGTAAACGTGGGAATGACAGGGGTGCTAAGAGAAGAATTGAGATAGTTTGGAACATGTGTGACAGGAGTGCATTGTTGAATTGGTTAATCGGAGATGTTACTGGAGATGACTTTGACGGAATGATGTAAATTATTGAGAAGTGATACGGTTGGATCATGTGTGACAGTAGTGGATTGTTGAATCGGTTGATCGGATATGTCACTGGAGATGATTTTGACGGAAGGATGTAAATTATTGAGAAGTGATACGCTGGAGGTAGAGTAATGAGTACATGAAGAGAATAAAGAGGTATGAGATGTATTTAGATGTGGGAAGGAATAGGAAAAATGAGGTAAGAGATGAAGGCCTTTACTGTTTGCATTGTTTGGAAGATGAAGATTAAGGGAAGTTTCATCCGTATTCAAACGAATAGAGTGTGAGAGAAGTTTCAAGAACGGGATTTGTAGATGGCGAAGGAGTTAGTAAGTAAACGATAGAAGACAATAGCTTGTAAGATATTTTGTCATTTGCTGATGGTCCATGTATAACAGCAGTCTGAGTCGACTGAGATACATCATTTTATCATTTATTGAACACAACTCTGGCATTATATCGCTGCCATTAATTTCATTTGATACATTATATTCAGTTATGTTTTTACCCTGGACTGTAGTAGTTGGCCTAACGTGTTGTCGACTTTCATTTTGTTTCGGTAATTGTTGATGAGCTTGGTTTGGCAGATCCAGCACCAAAGATCGTGAATCCTGTAGCATGAATTGTCGATCCGCTTTGTTAGTACAATTTGGTGCATTACAGTTAGTACAACTTTCCCTTTGCACATGGACAACCTTTGCATTTGGCTGCTTGTTCGTTAGACGAACAGCACTTCTGCATCACTGAAGGCTTGTCACTTGGCATGTTCAATATGATAATTTTTCAACAGTGGGAATCAATAGAGGCATCCCAGGTTGTTTTGTGATGTTGAGGTTGTTTTGTGATGTTGAGGCTGTTTTGTAATGTTGATGTTGTTTTGTGATGTTGATGTTGTTTTGTGATGTTGAGGTTGTTTTGTGATGTTGAGGTTGTTTTGTGATGTTGATGTTGTTTTGTGATGTTGATGTTGTTTTGTGATGTTGATGTTGTTTTGTGATGTTGATGTTGTTTTGTGATGTTGATGTTGTTTTGTGATGTTGATGTTGTTTTGTGATGTTGATGTTGTTTTGTGATGTTGATGTTGTTTTGTGATGTTGATGTTGTTTTGTGATGTTGATGTTGTTTTGTGATGTTGATGTTGTTTTGTGATGTTGATGTTGTTTTGTGATGTTGATGTTGTTTTGTGATGTTGATGTTGTTTTGTGATGTTGATGTTGTTTTGTGATGTTGATGTTGTTTTGTGATGTTGATGTTGTTTTGTGATGTTGATGTTGTTTTGTGATGTTGATGTTGTTTTGTGATGTTGATGTTGTTTTGTGATGTTGATGTTGTTTTGTGATGTTGATGTTGTTTTGTGATGTTGATGTTGTTTTGTGATGTTGATGTTGTTTTGTGATGTTGATGTTGTTTTGTGATGTTGAGGTTGTTTTGTGATGTTGAGGTTGTTTTGTGATGTTGAGGTTGTTTTGTGATGTTGAGGTTGTTTTGTGATGTTGATGTTGTTTTGTGATGTTGATGTTGTTTTGTGATGTTGATGTTGTTTTGTGATGTTGATGTTGTTTTGTGATGTTGATGTTGTTTTGTGATGTTGATGTTGTTTTGTGATGTTGATGTTGTTTTGTGATGTTGATGTTGTTTTGTGATGTTGATGTTGTTTTGTGATGTTGATGTTGTTTTGTGATGTTGAGGTTGTTTTGTGATGTTGAGGTTGTTTTGTGATGTTGAGGTTGTTTTGTGATGTTGAGGTTGTTTTGTGATGTTGAGGTTGTTTTGTGATGTTGAGGTTGTTTTGTGATGTTGAGGTTGTTTTGTGATGTTGAGGTTGTTTTGTGATGTTGAGGTTGTTTTGTGATGTTGAGGTTGTTTTGTGATGTTGAGGTTGTTTTGTGATGTTGAGGTTGTTTTGTGATGTTGATGTTGTTTTGTGATGTTGATGTTGTTTTGTGATGTTGATGTTGTTTTGTGATGTTGATGTTGTTTTGTGATGTTGATGTTGTTTTGTGATGTTGATGTTGTTTTGTGATGTTGATGTTGTTTTGTGATGTTGATGTTGTTTTGTGATGTTGATGTTGTTTTGTGATGTTGAGGTTGTTTTGTGATGTTGAGGTTGTTTTGTGATGTTGAGGTTGTTTTGTGATGTTGAGGTTGTTTTGTGATGTTGAGGTTGTTTTGTGATGTTGAGGTTGTTTTGTGATGTTGAGGTTGTTTTGTGATGTTGAGGTTGTTTTGTGATGTTGAGGTTGTTTTGTGATGTTGAGGTTGTTTTGTGATGTTGAGGTTGTTTTGTGATGTTGAGGTTGTTTTGTGATGTTGAGGTTGTTTTGTGATGTTGAGGTTGTTTTGTGATGTTGATGTTGTTTTGTGATGTTGAGGTTGTTTTGTGATGTTGAGGTTGTTTTGTGATGTTGAGGTTGTTTTGTGATGTTGATGTTGTTTTGTGATGTTGAGGTTGTTTTGTGATGTTGAGGTTGTTTTGTGATGTTGAGGTTGTTTTGTGATGTTGAGGTTGTTTTGTGATGTTGAGGTTGTTTTGTGATGTTGAGGTTGTTTTGTGATGTTGAGGTTGTTTTGTGATGTTGAGGTTGTTTTGTGATGTTGAGGTTGTTTTGTGATGTTGAGGTTGTTTTGTGATGTTGAGGTTGTTTTGTGATGTTGAGGTTGTTTTGTGATGTTGAGGTTGTTTTGTGATGTTGAGGTTGTTTTGTGATGTTGAGGTTGTTTTGTGATGTTGAGGTTGTTTTGTGATGTTGAGGTTGTTTTGTGATGTTGAGGTTGTTTTGTGATCCTTAGCTTGTATTAATATAGCTTGTATAGTGATGCTTAGGTTTTTGGTTGTATAGGTTTTGTGATGCTTAGGATATGATCTTTTTGAACGTATGTGTTTATTCGAGGATTTAAACGAGAATAGTCAGATTTTTTGTTTAATATTTTTTTAATCAAAAATAGTAATAAATAAAATTAATATAATAATAAATAATTAAATAAGATTTTATATAATTTGTTTATATGGAGATAAAATTTTTTTAATTCGAAAGCATTCATATTCTAATATCTAAACTCTCTCTTGTGAGCCTCAAGGTAGTCGCAAAAATCCGCACGATACTCGGAAGTATGACCAAAATTACCAGTTATCTGATCGGATTGGGCGTAAATTATGTAGCTACCATCTCAGCGGAACTCGCGGATCATAAATTCGCTGTTCTTGAGCTGGATATGAAATGCAGCAGAAATCCTGTCAGCGTCAGAGTAGCACAGCTTCCGCATGTTAGCATTGTCGTGTGAGATAACAGGGAGTCTCCGGAAACGTTGACGAATGAGGGTTCCGAGCGCTTGCTTTCTTAAACTTTCAGTTCGCAGGTATCGACAACTTCTTGCTCGTCTAATCTTACGTATCCCTATGATATGTAAATGATTATATGAATGACGTATAATTTGTTACAAATACAACTGTTTGCTCGATTTATTTTAATTATAAATAAGTTACAATTTAAATACTCCGCTTTTCATACAAGCATGTAAATGCCATGATATCTTCATTGATATAATGTAATAGTTAAAGTGTAACTCTAATTGCGAATAGCAGACAAATTCAAATATTTTACAATAGTGGAAACAGCCTGAGTTTCCACTATTTTCCACGAAAATCTTTTCTATGAATTTTATTAATAACGAAATTACATATTTGTTTTGATAGCTTCTTTTAGATTTATTTGCCGTTTATTGCAATGCTATACGAAAGATACAAAAATTTGGATTTTAAAAGTTAATTGTTATGATTTTAAATAATTATTATGGTTATTATTTTTTATTTTAAATTTGGATTGCATTCGTAAAAAAGAATTTAATGCTTGAGAATGAATTGCTTATTTATTCTCGTTAATTTTTGTTTGTCCTTTGTCCTTTATGCAAAAACATCATCATCGGACTAGCATTAAAGCTCAGATGCTTACTGTGTGTTTACGTTGTTAAATATTTTTTGTTCTGAATAATTTGCAAAACTACGCTTTACATACATTAACTCTAAATGCATTTTTATAATTTTAACAATTTTGATTAAAACATAATTGAATATTCAACTATCCGATAAAGTCATTTATTAAAAAATGTATCAGTTCAGTAAATGTTAATCTAATAAACGTATAATTTGTTACAAATACAACTGGTTGTGTGATTTGTTTTAATTATAAATAAGTTACAATTTAAATAATCTGCTTTTCATACAAGCATGAATATGCTCTGATATCTTCATTGATGTAATGTTATAGTTAAAGTTTATCTTTAATTGCGAATAATAGACAAAGTCAAATATTTTACAAAAATGTAAAATGAGGAGCCAGTACAAACATTTAAAATTATTTCTTAACAGAAAGAATACTACTGTCAAATTCTTATTTAACGGCAAAAAGCCACTTTCAGGCAGAAATATTTTTAAAAATATTAAAATAATAATTCTCAAATTTATTTTGAAATAGAAAAGAAATTATTATTAGCTTCAAAAGGTTTTGTTACTTGTTAAGAAGCTTTCATTTATGGTAAAAATGAGAAATAATATTTGATTCACTGTCATGTATGAAACGCAGAGTACAGAGAGAATGATGTTGTTCGTTATTTAAATAAATTAGTTGTTATTTAGTAAATTACTTATTAAAATAAATCGCGTCAACGATGGGAGATACAAAAATTGTTTTTTTAAAGATACAAAAAAAAATCAGAGCCTAAATTTTTCGAAGGTTTAACAGACAGTAAGATTTTAACTTTTATGCTAGTTAGATGAATATTGTATGTTTATTGATGATTATGTTCAGTAAACAACACAAAAATAAAGACAAATATATTGGGATGGATTGTGAAGTTTATCGCCTGGAAGAATGAGAACATAATTGTTGTTGGTTAAAATTAGTGTTGTGTTATTACTTAGTCAATAATTTGTCGAGTATGATTTAGAAAAAGAAAATTACTGCCATTTATTACAACTTTTCTTTCGATGAATCGTATTAATGACGAAAGAGTAGTTTCTTTTTATTGATCGTTTTAAATTGATTTTCCGTCCATTGCAACATTATTTAAAAGATACAAAATAATTTTAAATAATAATTATTATGGTTCTTATATTTGTTATATTTTAATTTTGCATGTGCATTCGTAAATTTGAATTTAATGCTTTCTTATGGATTGCTAATTTATTCTCCATAATTTATGGTTGTCCTCTGTTATGCCCAATGGACAAAAACATCATCATCGGACTAGCATTAAAGCTCAGATGCTTACTGTGTGTTTAGGTTGTTAAATATTTTTTGTTCTGAATAATTTGCCAAATTACGCTTTACATACATTAACTCTGAATGCATTTTTATAATTTAAACCATTTTGTTTTAAACACAATTGAATATTTTACTATCCAATAAAGTCATTTATTAAAAATGCATCAGCTAAGTAAATATAAACTTGAAGAACATAAAATTTGTTATAAATACAACCGTTTGCTCGATTTATTTTAATTATAAGTTACAATTTAAATACTCTGCTTTTCAAACAAGCTGGTAATTGTTATGATTTCTTTAGTGATGTTACGTAATAGTTGTGTGTATTCATTTGCGAATAATAGACAAAGTCAAATATTTTACAAAAAATGTAAAATAATGAGCGAGTACAAACATAAGGAGAAAGCCTAAAAACATATTTAGGCATGATATCATTTTTTATTTTTTTCCAAAAACAAAAAATATTAATTCTAAAGCATTTTCTGCTTAGCAATCGAATTGCAGACTTCCAATGACTCAGAATGACTCAGGTTTAAATATGCAAAAATTAAAAACAAGTTAAATACTTTATGCTTAATACTTTTGCCGTTAAATACGAAATTTTACCATCAAATTAATAGCAATCAAATTAATATAAAATATAATCTTAAATTTTACAATAATACTGACTTAGATATTATTAACACTAAATTAAAAATAAATTATTCTTTGTTTAAAAATATTATGTATAATCTAATTTATTTGATCTATATTAGATATAATCTATTTGATTGTATGAAGTACACAATTCATTTCTGTTTAAAGTTAGCTAACGATCATTCGACTCGTCTGCAGTAATCAAAAATGATTTCAATAAAATTTGCAAAATGTTTATTGCATAGTATTTCCTTATATCTGATTGTTAATACATCAGACGAGTCGAATGATGATCAGTTTACATTAGAAAGATCGAAACATGAAGCGTAGTTATCGTGTGTTTTTTATTGAATTACATTTTATTGATTTGATTTTTATTACATTTAAAATATTTTTTTATATTTTAAAAATATAATTCGATGTCTTACCTTGTGTTTTATCCGCTGCCTCATTGATATTTCATCAATTAGGCAAGGACACGTTAATTAAAAATATTTGTATATCTAAAAATAATAATTCAATTTTAATATGTTGAATTACAAATACAAATGGCAATGTTTGATTTGGTATGTCTTGAAGTGATCAATTTTAATCATGTTGTATTGGCACATTGGGAATGTCTGATTTGGTATGTCTTGAAGTGATCAGTTTAAATCATGTTGTATTGTCACTCTAATTATCAAAATAATCAGCAGTGTTTTAGCGTGAATCGCATTTTTGTTATTTATTAGCTTTTTATAATCTTTAGAAATGATGTGGGAGAAGCCTGATCGCAGAAAGGATCGATCATTTATGTGCTGGTTCAATAAAAAGCCAATAAGACCATGGATGAGTTTAAATGAAAAAGTCATAAGTATTATCTTCTTTTAAATCAAATCGTTAAAACTTAATCATTTAAGCAATTCTTCGAAAGCTAATCCATCCAAATCCTTCAAAGCGACTTAAAATTGCTGAGCTTCGTACACTAATCGAGCCGTTTGTCATCTCAGAACAAAGTATGGTCTATATTATTGCAATTAATTAGACATGTTTATTTAATAATCAAAATGAGCTTCAATAAGCTTGCCAATATTTTTACCGTTCTTTAAAATGCAATTTTATATTATGCTTTTACTTTTGGTTTTAAATACTAATAAGATGTCTAATTGCAACTTTTTAATTTCTTACAAACTTGTGATGCAGTCTTCTTAACTGATTAATTAGTTTTTTTTTACAAATTTATTTCACAAAAAAGAAATGTTTGTTCATATTATTTGCATTTCTCGTTCAATGTGGTCTGGAAGAAATGAGATACTACATTTTTAGTTCTTATTTCCACACATATCAAAATAGCCAATCCAAATACATGCAAGTGATATAATTTCTCTTTTATATAATAAGTTAATACAGATTTATTTAATAAATGTTTTGCAATATCTAAATATCTCGTTTGATGTATTTATATCGTATTATCTTATAAAATCCATAGATTTGTCAACTGGAACACAAGTAAAAATATTATAAAAAATGATATCATATAGCGTATCAACAAATTATAATTACATTGGTATTTAACATAAAAGTCTTTATATAGTATAATTAAGGACTTTATAGTTTAAGCTGTTGTGCGATCATCGAAATGACTAGTCCACAATTTGGTTCTGAATAATTTTGTGTAATTTCGTATTGCCATAAATAGCCTGCAATTAGCTATAAACATGACTAATACATTATTGTTACTTATATAACTTATGCTGATTTGTGATTTTATTTGCTTTGTTGATGATCAAATTGTTTGCATTAAGTCTAATAAATCGAAATGTTTTGGTATTTAAATTGTAATTTATGTAAAAATATTGTTCTTAATTTAAACAGCAAAACAAAAATTAAAGTATTCAAAAAATAAAAATTAATTAAATTAATTGGTGCATGCACGTTAGACGTCGGTTTTGAAAATAGACGTCGGTTTTGAAAATTTTTAACCCCCCCCCTTAGATGGTTAGAAAATCAGTAAGAACAATTGTTGATGAAGAGACTTTTCTATCACGTCGAGATATCACGTCTAGACTTTTCTATCACGTAGATTCTCATGTTCTATTCGATATAATAGTTTGTTAGACGTCGGTTTTGAAAATTTTTAACCCCCCCCTTAGATGGTTAGAAAATCAGTAAGAACAATTGTTGATGAAGAGACTTTTCTATCACAAGAAGAAATGATGGATCTGAACATAACCGAGAGTTATTTAAACCGTGTTTTTTCGAATTTTGATACTCAAAATTCATTTCTTGCCAGAATAGGCGTTTTAAAAAATTTTGTTCTTTGTCCCAAATGTGATGATGGTACCTACTTGTGCTATCAGAAAAGAAAAAATGCGTTGGATGGGTATTTTTGGACATGTAAGAGGTCATGTAGATTCTCATGTTCTATTCGATATAATAGTTTGTTTTCAAGCTCACGTTTACCTATGAGAACAATTTTTTTTTATTTTCTATAAGTATTTGAATCGAATATCCTTGAGTGAAATTGCTCGAGAACTTGAAATCTCAAGAAACACTGTTTCTGAATATGTTGATCTTGTCAGGGAGATAATCTGTGATCATATTTCTTCCACTAGCGAGAAATTAGGAGGTTTGAACAGCGATGGTTCAAAAAAAATTGTCGAAATTGATGAAAGTTTATTTTTCAAAAGAAAATATAACAGAGGACGACTAAATGACGGATAATGGTTTGTAGGAGCAGTTGAACGTGGTTCGAAAAAGACCTTTATAGTGCCTGTAAGAAATAGAAATGCAGAAACAATGAGGCAAGTTATAAATGATAATATTTTACCAAATACTATTATTATAACAGACCAATGGAAAGCATATTCAAAAGCCTTAGAGAATAATTCTTCATATGATCATAGGTCTGTTAATCATTCTATTAACTTTATTAACCCTGAAGATAGGACTATACACACAAACAATCGAAGGTTTGTGGTCTTTATCGAAAAAATTTCTACGAGAGAAACCAGGAATTTCGAAGGAACAACACTCCGAATATCTAATTCAATTCATTTGGGAACATAAAATTGAAAAATCAAAACGTTTTAATACATTTTTGACCCTTTTATAATAAATTCTTTTTGTCTTTTTTTAGAATTTTCAAAACCGACGTCTATTTTCAAAACCGACGTCTAACGTGCATGCACCAATTAATTAAATAAACATATTTTTTATGTTCATTTTTCAAATTCAGGTAACGCGTAAGTTATTAAATTATTACAAAATTTTAACTATTCGATTCAATAATATTAATTCAAAATAAAAATTTGCAGGACAAATGACACGTGATAAAATTATACAACAATTTTTAAAATTGATATTAATAAATGGTATTTTTATAATATCAATATTTACTGCAGAGAAATCTAATATTTATCTAATATAAATATTATAAATATTTGTTAATATATTTATAAAAAATATTCTAAAATATATATTATAAATCTGTAATAAAGTTTGACAAAACCTGGTATTTAACACTTTTTCATAAATAGTGCACTCACTGATTTTTAAACTAAAAAAGTATTTCTAGATCATACAACTCTAACATTTTAAGAATTACGTAGTTATTGTAAATTACTATCGAAATGTTCAGTTTATTATCTTTAATTTCTGTGTTGTCCTCTGATATGCCGCATGGACATAACATCTTCATCGGACTAGCATGAATGCTAAGATGCTTACTGTGTGTTTAAGCTGTAAATATTTTTTGAAGTGTTCGTAATTAAGAGCATACAAGATTTACCTTAAATTATAGCATACTTTAGTTGTTTAAATTACTTTAGTTTTAAGCTATAAATACACATTGTGATATTAAATATAATTTATTACAAAATACATTTGTAATGGGAATTATAATTGGTGCAGTGGATTGTACGAAACAAATTCACCTTCAAAAATGCTTTATTTCAATATTGAAAAAGAGCATTAATTTAAAATATAAATTTAGAGTGAAGTTTAACCTTGGACTAGAACAAAACAATTACACATTCTACGTATACATCAGTTAATATTACGTAAGGCATCGTACATTTACATACGTAAATGTTTGAAATTTTGCGACCATAAAAATTGTGTTAATTTGCTGACTGTAATGTCTAAATTTTTGTGTCTATTTAAAAAATAGAAGAAACAAACTCAACAGCAAAAATGTTTTATTTAAATTTCGAAAAAAGGCATAATAAGACCTCAAAGATAAATTTTAAGCAAAATATTCACACATTATTATCAGTACTTGAGCTCAAAATGTATAATTAAAGCGTGTATTAAGAAGAACATAATGTCTATATAATGCCTTTTAAATTATAGCATATTTTTAAGGGATCGTATATTTACATACGTAAGCGATCGTATACTTGCATACGTGAATGTCTGAAATTTTGCGACAGTAAAACAAACGTTTTTTGCTGATGTTATATCAAAATGTTTGCGCCTTTTAAATCTAATTAGACTATTTTGATATTTGCTAAGTTCATTAAAAATATAATAACTTTTTAAATTTAAGTAAAATAAGTTTTGTTATATTAATTGCATTTTATGTGGAAATGTATTTACAATTTGCACTGAAACTGCCTTTCTAATGATCAAATGTATGATAATATACATAAATATATAATTTAGAAAGCGACAAAATAAAATGTTCTTTAATTTCTGCGTTCTCTAATATACTGCAAATCATGAATTCGCATACGATAAAGATAGTTTGATACACTTTTTATACACACTTTTTAAAAGTAAATATAATTTGTCGAATATGATATAAATAGTGAAAATTGCTAGTCATTTATTAAAATTTCCTTTTCTATGAATTTTATTAATGACGTAATTACAGATTCGTTTTGATAGCTCGTTTTAGATTTATTTGCCGTTTATTGCAATGCTATACGAAAGATACAAAAATTTCGATTTTAAAAGTTAATTGTTATGATTTTAAATAATTATTATGGTTATTATTTTTTATTTTAAATTTGGATTGCATTCGTAAAAAAGAATTTAATGCTTAAGAATGAATTGCTTATTTATTCTCGTTAATTTTTGTTTGTCCTCTGTTTTGCCCAATGGACAAAAACATCATCATCGGACTAGCATTTAAGCTCAGATGCTTACTGTGTATTTAAGCTGTTTAAATTTTTTGTTCTGAATAATTTGCAAAACTACGCTTTACATACATTAACTCTAAATGCATTTTTGTAATTTTAACAATTTTGATTAAAACATAATTGAATATTTAACTATCCGATAAAGTCATTTATTAGAAAATGCATCAGTTCAGTAAATGTTAATCTAATAAACGTATAATTCGTTACAAATACAATCGTTTGCGCAATTTATTTCGATTATATATAGGTTACAATTTAAATAATCTGTTTTTCATACAAGCATGAATATGCTCTGATATCTTCATTGATGTAATGTTATAGTTAAAGTTTATCTTTAATTGCGAATAATAGACAAAGTAAAAATATTTTACAAAAATGTAAAATAAGGAGCCAGTACAAACATTTAAAATTTTTTCTAATAAATAAATTATATGATTTATTAATAAATTATATGATTTACATTCACCTAATATAAGTTAAATGAATAATATATAATGTTTTACGCTAACAAACTGTTAAATACGAGTATGGGAAAATCAACTCACTGTAAAGTTATGGTAATACGCTAATCAAACAAACGTTGCATATGAATGCATTAAATTTTTCCGTTTTTGTTAGTCGTCCTCTGTTTTGCCCAATGGACAAAAACATCATCATCGGACTAGCATTAAAGCTCAGATGCTTACTGTGTGTTTAAGCTGTTAAAATTTTTTTGTTCTGAATAATTAGCCAAATTACGCTTTACATACATTAACTCTAAATGCACTATTACAATTTAAACAATTTTGTTCTAAACATAATTGAATCTTTAACTATCAAATATTGTAATTTATTAAAAATGCATAAGCTAAGTTAATATTAACTTGACGAACGTATAATTTGTTACAAATACAACCGTTTGCTCGATTTATTTTAATTATAAGTTACAATTTAAATACTCTGCTTTTCAAACAAGCTGGTAATTGTTATGATTTCTTCAGTGATGTTACGTAATCATTATAGAGTAGATTTCGAGATTCAAGTGCACAATGACATGCAAAAATATAAACCATAATTTATATATTTTACGATAAAATGAGAGATTTCCGTGGGACTTTTTCCGTTTGTATGATGTAGCAGCCACGAGGGAATCGACAAAAATGATACCTGGTATCGTTTCATTACTATTTTGACTCATCAGTGCCAGATACCTCCCACTACTGGATACAGAGGAAGACCGGCAGACGGCGCGAGTAGGTCAAAGGTACTTAGAGCTAGAAAAGTTCTAGCAAACTAGGTACGTGCTTTACCAATAAGGTCATTAGCGAAGAGCACTGGTTTATGCTGGCGCATTCTCTCTATTTATCTAGCAACGTGCCGTCTAAGTACCTTTGAGATACTCTAAGTACCTTTGACATACTCGTGCTGTCACCCGGTCCTCCTCTGCATCCAGTAGTGAGAGGTATCTGTCACGAAAGAGTCAAAATAATGACGAAACGGTACTGGTATCGTTTTATTGATTCTTTCGTGGCTGCCACATCATACAAACATAATTTATGTAATTATTTTACAAATGCGAATATGAATGATTTTTAATTAGATGATAAACTGTGCATAATTTGAATGTTTATAATTTTATAATGTCATCACGTAATGTACCATTAGCTCTACATTACCAAGACGTAATTTTAACATTCTTATTGAAGTTTGAAATATTTAATTTTTTATTAATATTTAAAAATTTACGTTTTAAAAATACCGTGCACAATGACATGTTAAAAACAAAATTATAATTTACGGATTAATTTTGATGTTTGAAATATTTAGAACTGTTCTTTTAATATTTAAAAATTTAAGTTTTAAAAATATGTGTAAAATATATGACGTTGTCAACTATTCGTAGTTAAAGTGGTTTTTATTCATATTATCAAATATCAAATGAGTTTATAAATCCAAAGGTTCTGAAACTATAGTTATTATAATGAACATCGATGTATATTTTCCATTAAAATATTCAAAATAGTAAAATGTTTTGTAATCGTTCTTGATCGATCGTGATTTATACGTAGACAATGTTTGCTCTAACTCATAAATAACAAAGATTATTAGATTATAAATTAAATCAATTTCATCACTTAGATATATTGAATAGTTGTCATCTTATTTATTAAATAAGACGTGCTAAAGTACGACTATAGATTTTAACTTACAATAACAATAAGCATAAAGTAATTTATTTTAATTTGCAAGCCATCACTGGATTATTCTGCTGTTGTATTGAATAAGTTGCGATTCGCTTTTAATGCATATGTTGGAAATGAAAAAGTCATATGCATTAATGGTATTGATGTTGTATGTAAGAACAAAACTGATCACGAAGAAAATGTAATTATTTACTGCTCTCTACCAATCCCTTTCAACTATATTGATGTAAATAGTAATGACCTGACTAAGTCTCTAGTATTAAAGTCTGTTTGGGTTACATTAACATGGTGTTAACAAATTGACCTTGTGTTGAAGATCAAAGTGTTGAAGATCAAACTTGTGGAAAATAATAAATGCAATCCAAGTTATATTGGCAAAGCAGCATCAAATTATATTGGAATAAATATGTTCCTACAATCAGTTAGTTGCTTGTCGTATCATACGTTTTACTTAAAAGTATATTAATAGTATGTGTTCAGGAGGTAATTTATTTCAGAAGAATTATTTTATTTCAAATAAGTATATAATAAAAGCAAAAGCATGAACATCATTTAAATTAATTTTTTAAATATTTAAAATGCATGATTTACTTATTCCTTGTATATGCTGTAATCGAAAATATTAAACACACAAAATAACTGCATTATTTTATTCACGATGATAGATAGAATTTAAAAGTAATAATATGTTTCATTCATTTATTTCCTAATTATAGTTCTATGTGTAAATGTGTTTGGAAATAAATTAAATTTTTTTAATATAATGAATATAATTTAATAATATAATACTGCGCATTTTGGTGAGGTGGAAAATGTGAGAAAATAAATATACTGGCGTTAGTAAACATAATGAAGCGTGTTCGCATTCCAAACAATTTAAAGTAGCAGCTCACACACCCTCTATCGATTATGTATTTTTAGAGTCGCAGAATTTCAGACTTTTATTATGTAGATATTACAGAAGCATTATATAGACATTATGTTCTTCTAGATGCATGTTTTAATTATGCATTTAGAGCTCAAGTACTGATAATGATGTGTGAATATTTTGCTTTAAATTTATCTTTGAATTATTATTATGCTTTTTTTCGAAATTTAAATAAAACATTTTTACTGTTGACTTTGTTTCGTCTATTTTTAAAAAGGCCGCAAAATTTGAGAAATTTACGTATGTAAATGTACGATGCCTTACGTAATATTAACTGATGTATACGCAGAATGTGTAATTGTTTTGTTCTAGTCCAAGGTTAAACATCACTCTAAATTTATATTTTAAATTAATGCTCTTTTTCAATATTGAAATAAAGCATTTTTGAAGGTGAATTTGTTTCGTACAATCCACTGCACCAATTATAATTCCCATTACAAATGTATTTTGTAATAAATTATATTTAATATCTCAATGTGTATTTATAGCTTAAAACTAAAGTAATTTAAACAACTAAAGTATGCTATAATTTAAGGTAAATCTTGTATGCTCTTAATTACGAACACTTCAAAAAATATTTACAGCTTTAACACACAGTAAGCATCTTAGCATTCATGCTAGTCCGATGAAGATGTTATGTCCATGCGGCATATCAGAGGACAACACAGAAATTAAAGATAATAAACTGAACATTTTGATAGTAATTTACAATAACTACGTAAAATGTTAGAGTTGTATGATCTAGAAATACTTTTTTAGTTTAAAAATCAGTGAGTGCACTATTTATGAAAATATAGGGTTATTGAAGTGCTAAATACCAAAATAAATGTAGAATTAAAGTTTTATATTTTCTATATTGATAAAACAAAATTTAATGGTTTTATAAATATTTTCTGTTTTATTAAACTTTCAATTCGTGGTTTCCCTTTTACATAAATTTATTCGTAATATAATTTCATTCTGCATTTTATTTTGTGTTTTCAATTGTATTTGAATTCGTTACTCTGTATTTAATTTTATTTGATTCTAATTTTATAATTCTAACTTTCATTCTCTCGATAATTGATCTCTTAACAACGCCATACAATTAATGTCCACTCAATCTACAAATCGCTTAAATATATTATATTTTATAAAAAAATATATAAATTAATAAATGTGAGATTTTGAATGTATAAATTTTTAAAGCATTTGTTAAATCGACAAACCATAATAATGAATTTGCGGTAAAATATTGCGTAGTTTTAGTTCTTTCTCCTATAATTAATTCAATCGAAAAAATTCAATTACCTTTACATTTAGGATTAGTCGAGTTGAACAGTGAGTTAGATGAAAGAAGATGCATAGCTGGGTAAGTGAATGACCATGTCTATTGAAAATAATAAAAATTATATATATTTTTTATTTTCCCTTGTAGGACCCAGCATAGATCTCAGCGATTTGAGATCGCCTACAAACGACTAGCTAATGAAGATTTGTATAGCATACCATACAAACGACGACCTATTTCGTCATCACAACCAAGCGGATGTGATTCTTGCTGTCTTGTTGTTTTACCACAAGTATGCTCCCAAACTCAGGATGCTGACAGTCAAAATCTGGATAGTCAGGTACCTATTATTGCGCTTGTGCAATACGTCAAGTGTTTGACGTTAAACAAATAGAAATTTGAGTAATATAGTTCAGCTTGACCACATTATCGTTGATCTTTTCTGATCCGATTTAGAGATTGTTGACACATTTATGGTACATTTTAACAATTGTTGAACTTTTCATTAATAAAATTTATAATTGGCAAATTTTATTGAATAAAGTTTATTAATAAATTTATTAATAAACTGTATTAATAAACTGCTAATTTAATTTCTTTAATTGTAAATTACTATCGAAATGTTCAGTTTATTATCTTTAATTTCTGTGTTGTCCTCTGATATGCCGCATGGACATAACATCTTCATCGGACTAGCATGGATGCTAAGATGCTTACTGTGTGTTTAAGCTGTAAATATTTTTTGAAGTGTTCGTAATTAAGAGCATACAAGATTTACCTTAAATTATAGCATACTTTAGTTGTTTAAATTACTTTAGTTTTAAGCTATAAATACACATTGTGATATTAAGTATAATTTATTACAAAATACATTTGTAATGGGAATTATAATTAGTGCACTGGATTGTACGAAACAAATTCACCTTCAAAAATGCTTTATTTCAATATTGAAAAAGAGCATTAATTTAAAATATAAATTTAGAGTGATGTTTAACCTTGGACTAGAACCAAACAATTACACATTCTGCGTATACATCAGTTAATATTACGTAAGGCATCGTACATGTACATACGTAAATTTCTCAAATTTTGCGACCTTAAAAATTGTGTTGATTTGCTGACTATAATGTCTACACTTTTTATACACACTTTTTAAAAGTAAATATAATTTGTCGAATATGATATAAATAGTGAAAATTGCTAGCTTTTTATTACAAATTTATTTCTTGGAATCTTATTAATGACGAAATTACATATTAATTTTGATGGCTCATTTTAGATTTATTTGCTGTTTATTGCAATGCTATACGAAAGATAAAAAAATTTCGATTTTAAAAGTTAATTGTTATGATTTTAAATAATTATTATGGTTATTATTTTTTATTTTAAATTTGGATTGCATTCGTAAAAAAGAATTTAATGCTTAAGAATGAATTGCTTATTTATTCTCGTTAATTTTTGTTTGTCCTCTGTAATGCCCAATGGACAAAAACAAATCATCGGACTAGCATTAAATTGGACTAGCTAGTCATTTATTAAAATTTCCTTTTCTATGAATTTTATTAATGACGTAATTACAGATTCGTTTTGATAGCTCGTTTTAGATTTATTTGCCGTTTATTGCAATGCTATACGAAAGATACATAAATATATAATTTAAAAAAGACGATTTTTATATTTGTTTAGTTTAGTCAAAAAATTAATTTTTTGAAATTTAGGTTATAATTCAGTTAATGTATTTTAAGACCAACACTGTTAAAACGAACCTCACAGATATAACAAATAAATCCCATCAGCTAACTGAGTCTACGTATTTTATAGGATACATAAATTAAATAAATAAATAAAATATATAATAAAAAAAATAAAATAAAATATTATATAATTTATTTATTTTTATAAAATGTAAATTCAAAAACTAATCAATTTTTATGATAATAAAAATAAAATGGCAAAAATCGAAATACAATTTACTGTCAATTTTAGGTCAATGTTTTTTTCAAAACATTGATCGTACAAGCATGAAAACTCAGAGGCTTACTCATAATAGCTCAGGAGCTTACTTTTTAAGCTCTTAAAATTTTTGTTTCATGAAGATAATATTTTTATTTTTGTTGAATAATTAATACTTAATACAAAATAAATAATAAAATCTTAATAAATAATGGATTTATTAATAAATTATATGATTTACATTCACCTAATATAAGTTAAATGAATAATATATAGTAATTTTTTACGCTAACAAACTGTTAAATACGAGTATAGGAAAATCAACTCACTGTAAAGTTATGGTAATACGCTAATCAAACAAACGTTGCATATGAATGCATTAAATTTTTCCGTTTTTGTTAGTCGTCCTCTGTTTTGCCCAATGGACAAAAACATCATCATCGGACTAGCATTAAAGCTCAGATGCTTACTGTGTGTTTAAGCTGTTAAAATTTTTTTGTTCTGAATAATTAGCCAAATTACGCTTTACATACATTAACTCTAAATGCACTTTTACAATTTAAACAATTTTGTTTTAAACACAATTGAAGCTTTAACTATCTAATAAAGTCATTTATTAAAAAATGCATCAGCTAAGTAAATATTAACTTAACGAACGTATAATTTGTTACAAATACAACTGTTTGCTCGATTTATTTTAATTTTAAATAAGTTACAATTTAAATACTCCGCTTTTCAAACAAGCAGGTAATTGTTATGATTTCTTCAGTGATGTTACGTAATCATTATAGAGTAGATTTCGAGATTCAAGTGCACAATGACATGCTAAAATATAAACCATAAGTTATGTAATTATTTTACAAATGCGAATATGAATTATTTTTAATTAGATGTTATACAGTGCATAATTTGAATGTTTATAATTTTAGAATGTCATCACGTAATGTAACATTCGCTCTACATTATCAAGACGTAATTTTATCATTCTTATTGAAGTTTGAAATATTTAATTTTTTATTAATATTTAAAAATTTACGTTTTAAAAATACCGTGCACAATGACATGTTAAAAACAAAATTATAATTTACGGATTAATTTTGATGTTTGAAATATTTAGAACTGTTCTTTTAATATTTAAAAATTTAAGTTTTAAAAATATCTGTAAAATATATGACGTTGTCAACTATTCGTAGTTAAAGTGGTTTCTATTCATATTATCAAATATCAAATGAGTTTATAAATCCAAAGGTTCTGAAACTATAGTTATTATAATGAACATCGATGTATATTTTCCATTAAAATATTCAAAATAGTAAAATGTTTTGTAATCGTTCTTGATCGATCGTGATTTATACGTAGACAATGTTTGCTCTAACTCATAAATAACAAAGATTATTAGATTATAAATTAAATCAATTTCATCACTTAGATATATTGAATAGTTGTCATCTTATTTATTAAATAAGACGTGCTAAAGTACGACTATAGATTTTAACTTACAATAACAATAAGCATAAAGTAATTTATTTTAATTTGCAAGCCATCACTGGATTATTCTGCTGTTGTATTGAATAAGTTGCGATTCGCTTTCAAACATAAAATAAATGATGTGTAAAATATACGACGTTGCCAAGTATTCATTGTTAAAGTAGTTTTTTAATGCATATTATCAAATATCAAATTAGGTTTTGGAATCCAAAGTTTCTGAAACTTTAGTTATTCTACTGATCAGCGATGTATATTTTACATTAAAATATTCAAAATAGTAAAATATATCAAATGAATCTATAAATCCAAAGGTTCTGAAGCTTTCGTGATTATAACGAACATCAATGTATATTTTCCATTGAAATATTCAAATAGTAAAATCCTTATTTGTTATTAGTGATCTAAGCAGTTTATAATGGAAGGAACATTATGTTTGGTAATCGTTCTTGTCTGATCGCGATTTATACGAAAACAATGTTTGCTCTAACTCATAAATTACAAAGATTATTTAATTATAAAATTAAATCAATTCCATCACTTAGATGTATGATAAATGTGCAATGCAAAATTTGTTTAGATTTGAACATTTATATTCGTATATTGCATCATAAAACGAATTTAAATCTAGCAGTTTTATACTCTTTATTCGTAGCTTGGTTGCCTAGTAATATTTTTTGAAATATTATCTCAATATATCGTATTTTTATTATTTTTCAAGCTAACCATTGATTTACTTTTGGGTTTTTGCTTCAACGAACGTGACACGTACCTGCTTTGTTTATAAAACGCGCTAATTTGATGTCTTTGGCATTTTCTAATTTAGTCTGCAGTAAACTTTTTTATATATGGAATCCTCATTAATTTGATCCAATTCTTAATTGATCAAATAAAGCCTTTTTAGTTCTAAATGCAAAAGTTTGTTTTGTTGCAAACTATAAAATGTTTAAAATGTAGTATTTGATACAATGCATCATTAAGAACAACATGCTTAGAACATAATTTTTGGAGTTCTGCCTTCAAGAACATAATGTGTACATTCTTAGTTTACAAAAACGCTGATTGGTGTAAACGAGCTTAACTAATATTCTTCATATTCTTAAAATAACATTATGATATTCATAATGTTCATATTCTTCCAGGCGGTATGATTCACGATCCATCCATATACATTTGTGTTAATTTCGGTATTGTCCACATAACATCTTCCTCCAACTGGCATAGAACCTAAAATCTTACTGTCTGTTTGATCTTTAAAATTTTTTGAATCTGATCGTTTTGCCAAGATATAAAATATATAACAGTTGACTGAATGTTCACTTAAAAAATACACTTTTGTATCTCTCATCGTAGACGCGATTTATTTTAATAACGAACACCATCATTCTTTTTATATACCTTTCTTTTCGTACAAGTCAGTAATCAAATATTTTTCTCATTTTTTAATGAGTCTGAAGAACTCCATATTGATTATTTTGAAACTGATTTAAATTTAAATTTCAACATCATTTGGAGTATAATTAATTTAATATTTTTATTGCAAAGCACTGTATGAAACGGTCTTTTTGATTTTAAAATCGGCTTCGAAATTATCGTGCTCGCTCTTTCTATTATATTTTTATGTGAAATATTTGACTTTGTAATTATTCTCAATTAAAGCCTCGCGGTTACTATTCCGTAAGATCATTGAAGAGATCATATTATTTACTTGATTGTATGAAAAGCGGATTATTTAACTTGTAACTAATTTTTATTTAAATTAGTGGAACAAACTGTTGTATTTGTAGCATACTACGAATGTAAAGTATGAAACTGCTAGATTTAAATTCGTTTGATGATGCAATATACGACGGTAAAAGTTCAAATCTGAACAAATTTGCATTGAACATTTTTCATACATCTAAGTTATAAAATTGATTTAATTTTATAATTAAATAATCTTTGTAATTTGTGAGTTAGAGCAAACATTGCTTTCGTATAAATCGCGATCGAACAAGAATGATTACCAAAATCGTAAATTATAATCTGATAAATTATACCTTTATCAGATAAACATTTACATAACAATTACCTGCTTGTTTGAAAAGCGAAGTATTAAAATTGTAACTTATTTATAATTAAAATAAATCGAGCAAACGATTGTATTTGTAACAAATTATACGTTTTTCAAGTTAATATTAACTTAGCTGATGCACTTTTAATAAATGACTTTATTATATAGTTAAAGATTCAATTGTGTTTAAAACAAAATGGTTTAAATTATAAAAATGCATTCAGAGTTAATGTATGTAAAGTGTAATTTGGCAAATTATTCAGAACAAAAAATATTTAACAACCTAAACACACAGTAAGCATCTGAGCTTTAATGCTAGTCCGATGATGATGTTTTTGTCCATTGGGCAAAACAGAGGACAAACTAAAATTAACGATAAAATTAACAAGCATTCCATAAATAGGCATTTGATTATTTTTTATGTTTGCAAATGCAAATCTAAATTGCAGATAAAAACTATAATAAATATATTTCTTAAGATCGTAAAGTTTTGGATCTTTCATATAACATTGCGATAGACGCAAATCAATCGAAAACTAGACATCAAAATGATCCTGCTATTTCGTCACATTCGAATCATTGGAAGGAAAGATTTAATAAGTGACAGTAACTTCCTTTTTTAATCATACTTAATAAATTATTGACTAAGTAATAACACAACACTAGTTCAGATTCTTTCAGGCGATAAACTTCACAATCCATCAAAATATATTTGGTATTATTTTCATGTTGTTTACTGAACATAATCATCAATGAACATAACATCTTCATCTAACTAGCATAAAAGTTAAAATCTTACTGTCTGTTAAACCTTTGAAAAATTTAGGCTCTGATTATTTTGCTAATTAACGATTTTCATATATTAACCATTTATTCACTTCAAATTAAAAAAAAAATTGTATCTGATTTCTTTTGTATCTTTAAAAAAAACAATTTTTGTATCTCCCATCGTTTACGCGTTTTTTTTAATAACCAATTTACTAAATAACAACTCATTTATTTAAATAACGAACAACATCATTCTCTCTGTACTCTGCGTTTCATACATGACAGTTAATCAAATATTATTTCCCATTGTTTTTATAAATGAAAGCTTCGTATGTGGTAACGATATCTTTTCATTATTATAGCATTTTTGAATATTTTAAAACTAATAATAATTTCTTTTCTTTTTCAAAATAAATTTGAGAATAATTATTTTAATATTTTTAAAAATATTTCTGCCTGAAAGTGGCTTTTTGCCGTTAAATAAGAATTTGACAGTAGTATTCTTTCTGTTAAGAAATAATTTTAAATGTTTGTACTGGCTCCTCATTTTACATTTTTGTAAAATATTTGACTTTGTCTATTATTCGCAATTAAAGATACACTTTAACTATTACATTACATCAATGAAGATATCAGAGCATATTCATGCTTGTATGAAAAGCAGATTATTTAAATTGTAACTTATTTATAATTAAAATAAATCACCCAACCAGTTGTATTTGTAACAAATTATACGTTTATTAGATTACCATTTACTGAACTGATGCATTTTTTAATAAATGACTTTATCGGATACGTAACATCACTGAAGAAATCATAACAATTACCTGCTTGTTTGAAAAGCGAAGTATTTAAATTGTTACTTTTTTATAATTAAAATAAATCGAGCAAATGATTGTATTTGTAACAAATTATACGTTCTTCAAGTTAATATTAACTTAGCTTATGCATTTTTAATAAATTACAATATTAGATGGTTAAAGATTTAATTGTGTTTAAAACAAAATTGTTTAAATTGTAAAAATGCATTTATAGTTAATGTATGTAAAGCGTAATTTGGCAAATTATTCAGAACAAAAAATTTTAACAGCTTAAACACACAGTAAGCATCTGAGTTTTAATGCTAGTCCGATGATGATGTTTTTGTCCATTGGGCAAAACAGAGGACGACTAACAAAAACGGAAAAATTTAATGCATTCATATGCAACGTTTGTTTGATTAGCGTATTACCATAACTTTACAGTGAGTTGATTTTCCTATACTCGTATTTAACAGTTTGTTAGCGCAAAAAATTACTATATATTATTCATTTAACTTATATTAGGTGAATGTAAATCATATAATTTATTAATAAATCCATTATTTATTAAGATTTTATTATTTATTTTGTATTAAGTATTAATTATTCAACAAAAATAAAAATATTATCTTCATGAAACAAAAATTTTAAGAGCTTAAAAAGTAAGCTCCTGAGCTATTATGAGTAAGCCTCTGAGTTTTCATGCTTGTACGATCAATGTTTTGAAAAAAACATTGACCTAAAATTGACAGTAAATTGTATTTCGATTTTTGCCATTTTATTTTTATTATCATAAAAATTGATTAGTTTTTGAATTTACATTTTATAAAAATAAATAAATTATATAATATTTTATTTTATTTTTTTTATTATATATTTTATTTATTTATTTAATTTATGTATCCTATAAAATACGTAGACACAGTGTGCTGATGGGATTTATTTGTTATATCTGTGAGGTTCGTTTTAACAGTGTTGGTCTTAAAATACATTAACTGAATTATAACCTAAATTTCAAAAAATTAATTTTTTGACTAAACTAAACAAATATAAAAATCGTCTTTTTTAAATTATATATTTATGTATCTTTCGTATAGCATTGCAATAAACGGCAAATAAATCTAAAACGAGCTATCAAAACGAATCTGTAATTACGTCATTAATAAAATTCATAGAAAAGGAAATTTTAATAAATGACTAGCTAGTCCAATTTAATGCTAGTCCGATGATTTGTTTTTGTCCATTGGGCATTACAGAGGACAAACAAAAATTAACGAGAATAAATAAGCAATTCATTCTTAAGCATTAAATTCTTTTTTACGAATGCAATCCAAATTTAAAATAAAAAATAATAACCATAATAATTATTTAAAATCATAACAATTAACTTTTAAAATCGAAATTTTTGTATCTTTCGTATAGCATTGCAATAAACGGCAAATAAATCTAAAACGAGCTATCAAAACGAATCTGTAATTACGTCATTAATAAAATTCATAGAAAAGGAAATTTTAATAAATGACTAGCAATTTTCACTATTTATATCATATTCGACAAATTATATTTACTTTTAAAAAGTGTGTATAAAAAGTGTATCAAACTATCTTTATCGTATGCGAATTCATGATTTGCAGTATATTAGAGAACGCAGAAATTAAAGAACATTTTATTTTGTCGCTTTCTAAATTATATATTTATGTATATTATCATACATTTGATCATTAGAAAGGCAGTTTCAGTGCAAATTGTAAATACATTTCCACGTAAAATGCAATTAATATAACAAAACTTATTTTACTTAAATTTAAAAAGTTATTATATTTTTAATGAACTTAGCAAATATCAAAATAGTCTAATTAGATTTAAAAGGCGCAAACATTTTGATATAACATCAGCAAAAAACGTTTGTTTTACTGTCGCAAAATTTCAGACATTCACGTATGCAAGTATACGATCGCTTACGTATGTAAATATACGATCCCTTAAAAATATGCTATAATTTAAAAGGCATTATATAGACATTATGTTCTTCTTAATACACGCTTTAATTATACATTTCGAGCTCAAGTACTGATAATAATGTGTGAATATTTTGCTTAAAATTTATCTTTGAGATCTTATTATGCCTTTTTTCGAAATTTAAATAAAACATTTTTGCTGTTGAGTTTGTTTCTTCTATTTTTTAAATAGACACAAAAATTTAGACATTACAGTCAGCAAATTAACACAATTTTTATGGTCGCAAAATTTCAAACATTTACGTATGTAAATGTACGATGCCTTACGTAATGTTAACTGATGTATACGTAGAATGTGTAATTGTTTTGTTCTAGTCCAAGGTTAAACTTCACTCTAAATTTATATTTTATAATAATGCTCTTTCTCAATATTAAAATAGAGCATTTTTGAAGGTGAATTTGTTTCGTACAATCCACTGCACCAATTATAATTCCTATTATAAATGTATTTTGTAATAAATTATACTTAATATCACAATGTGTATTTATAGCTTAAAACTAAAGTAATTTAAACAACTAAAGTATGCTATAATTTTAGGTAAATCTTGCATGCTCTTAATTACGAACACTTCAAAAAATATTTACAGCTTAAACACACAGTAAGCATCTTAGCATTCATGCTAGTCCGATGAAGATGTTATGTCCATGCGGCATATCAGAGGACAACACAGAAATTAAAGATAATAAACTGAACATTTCGATAGTAATTTACAATAACTACGTAATCTTGAAATGTTAGAGTTGTATGATCTAGAAATACTTTTTTAGTTAAAAAATCAGTGAGTGCACTATTTATGAAAAAGTGTTAAATACCAGGTTTTGTCAAACTTTATTACAGATTTATAATATATATTTTGGAATATTTTTAATAAATATATTAACAAATATTTATAATATTTATATTAGATAAATATTAGATTTCTCTGCAGTAAATATTGATATTATAAAAATACCATTTATTAATATCAATTTTAAAAATTGTTGTATAATTTTATCACGTGTCATTTGTCCTGCAAATTTTTATTTTGAATTAATAACAAATAACCTACTTACATCTTCAGCACACTGTTTGGTCTTTCATTTTAATTTATTAAACCGCAATGGTATGGAAAAACTGTATATACGACCAATCTTTGTAATATTTTCAAAACATGATCTTGCTGAATCCTGAGTATTATCTTACTCCATGTTTTACACAATCAAATCGGATAGAACCAATTATTTATCAAGTAAATAAACTTTAATTTGAAAAGCGTCAGTTAATGGACTCCTAACATCATTTATTAATAATTCAAATTATTGAATAATTATTATTACTTATTGATTGTTCTAATTCTGTAAATTAGAAAATGTATTTTCGTTTAAAATTTTAGAACAATGACTCTCAGTGTTCAAAGTATAAGCTTCGTTACAAATTGACTCGCTTCCAGACAAAGAACATAAGTCCAGATAAGGTCTATCGTATTTTAAGGAAACTGATATCCATTAATAGCTTAACATGCAAAATGGAATCAAACAAAGATGAGGTTATTGCTATTGATACGTTTTCAACTTATTTGCTTTGTTGACATAGATGTTAATATCTTCGTCGAAAGTAGAATTTAAAGTATGTCTCTATCCTATGAGTAAGTCGGGAGTACAAAGCTGCCTTGTGGAATTTAGAAGAACTTCGGTAAGCAAGAAATTTTTGATTACATTTACAAAAAGAAATACGATAAATATTGTAACGTTGTCTGCAATTATCATTTAGGTAAATATCTCTGAGATGATTGCTGCAATAAAATTACGTCCTCTAGGACAAATGTCTTAAAAATATCGTTATTTTTTATTAAATAATATATCAAAAATATTAATTTCTTTCTATAAATGATTTTTACTTTAAAGGAACTAAGAAATTTAGTGAAAAGATTTAATTTCAATAAGGTTACAAAATTTCGATAGCTTCTATCATCTTCAGCGAAACAAACAGTTTTTCGAACAGTTTTATAGGTTGGATTATTGGTCAAATAACATTGGGTTATTGAAACTATTTTGACACTCAAAACAGGGTCATTAGCCTTGCTCATGATCAAAGTTTAAACAATTTTTAATTAGACTTTATAATACGTTTTAATAATTAATATTATATTTAATATTAATTAATCGTCAATATTTTTATTGTTTACAAACAGTAAACAATGATGTAATTTACTAGCAAAGCACAAATTTATTATTTAAAATTTGTATTCTATTATGAAATACATTATTGGTTTACTTATCTAATACATACTTTCGACGTTTCAGTTTTATTGGCTGACGAGCACTCGACTCGTCTGACCATTTTTACAAATAAAACAATTAGATACATATATATTGTGTTGATATACATGCGCAGTTATTTTTACCATTGAAATTTTGATGACTACTTTTACTCTACGCGCTACTTTAATCTTATTTATAAGCAAACAGCAATACGCTAATTTCAATATTTGTGGATTACCGATACAAGACTACTCATCAGCTTCTGATCCAATACCTACGTTTCAGGTTTCAGTCCTTCTAATGCTGGCTGGTGATCACTCGACTAGTCTGCCGATCTAATACGTCTGCCGATCAGCTACTGATCATTTTAACGCCGGTCCTTTCAATGCCAGTGGACGATCACTCGACTCGTCTGCTTTTATTGGCAATTAGATTTAATGAAAGACTTTAGTCTTATATGTAGACTTTCATTAAATCTAATTGTCAATAAAAGTAGACGAGTCGAGTGCTCGTCAGCCAACACTAAAAGGATCGAAACGAGAAACTTAAGTATTGGTTCAGTAGCTGATGAGGTCCACCTAAACTGAAATGTAGCGTACTGCTGTTAGCGTATATATAGATTTAAAGTAGCGTGCAGAATAAAATTTTAATTACAACATAGACTTAACAGGTATATCAACATAAAATTAGGAAACAAACTATAGATGACTAGTTAGATAATAGAAATTAATTGCAAAAATAGGTAGGTTCTCAAATTAAAGGTAGCACCTTCCCATACCAACGCTGATTTAATTTGAAATCAGAAATGAATTCAATTAAATTTGCAAAATATAAGTCAAAAGTCTTTCAGCCTGCACAAGTATATCAACTTAAAATTAAGAAACAAACTATTTTCAAACTAAAAGTTTGAAAATAGTAAACATTATGAAATAGTATAAATGGTATATACTATTAATATATAATTATACTATTATACTATTAATAGTATAATAGTATAAAATATACATTAATAAAATGGATATTTTATTAAGTTGGCAAAGGTAGCTTGAATAATAATAAGATCCTCGAGCAAACTTGTGAATGACAATTAAAACAATTAACGATGTTTTCCTTTGTTGTCAAATATTAATGTATGTAACCCACCTGAAGGTTACCTTTATTTTGTAAATGTTTTATATGTTATTTTATTTATATAATAAAAAAATTATTAATTTATTAAATATAATTTTATATTAACAAATTTATATATTTATCTATATATTATATAGATATAATATATAATTATATTATATAATATAATTATTTATAAATATTATAAGTTTATATAAGTTTATAACTATTAAAACTATTATATTTTAATAATACATTTTATAATATATTATTTTACTTTTCTAA